>LPNX010713858.1:4589-46850 GCA_001517045.1 Pseudotsuga menziesii
ATTAGCTGGATAACATATTCGATGTCTTTTCTTCTTTTCTTCAGTTTAAAGATGTTTGTGTAGGCTAAAAGCACATGGACAAAAGATAGATGTATTCAAAATTTGGATGCCCATTGTAAAAAATGGTTATTCTATAGGGCTAATTAACTTGATTTTCAAACACCAAAGCATACGATGGCTCATTGGTCTCTCTATAATAAATCTTTTAACAAGGCTGTGGATCATCCAATACAATAATAATAACATCCTCCATTTATCTTGGCAGGAGAATGTTTTCCAAGAATTGGTACAGAAACATTACAGGCCTTTAATGAGGCTGGAAGATTGTAGCGTAATGAATTAGACACGAGCAGAAGGCTTAGATGTGCCCATTCATTTGTCTATATTGGATTGGTTTTGGTAGGTTTTTCAGAGATCTTTGCCTTCTCAATGAGTGGAGAATGCAAAAATATGGTTCTAATGCTTGCTTATATCCAAATATCAAGTGCTTCGTCTGTTACCATTCACATTTTCTAACCAGGATATCCTACTATAGAAGAAGACGAGGCAGGTCAATAAAACTAATATGATTTGGAACATGCTGGAGTTGAGTTTTTACTCTAGGCAAATGTGAAACCTTTGTCATTCCTAACAATAATTTCGATTCCTTGATTTTCTCATATTGTCTTATGAAACCTTTCTGAAATTCAATGCCCATATTCCCGATCTGAAGGAACTCTTAGTTTGGTCTTAGCTTGAAGGTTATTTATTTTAACCACATATATTGCTTTACTATTTTTTAGTTTCTAATGGAAACAGAGAATGCTAAAACCCTATAACATTTGTAAAACAAAATAACAAAGACTAGTTGAAATACGCATTTTGCGCCATGTAATTAACAAGGTGTTTTTTTTTTCTCACTTTAATGGTGTTATTATAAAGAAGATATCAATATTCCAGGAAGGGAGGATGTTGCAATGTTTGATAAAGAAGTACAATTAGATAATAATGTAATTAAAAAAATGGTTTTATTATAAAGAAGATTTCAAGGGAGGATGTTGCAATGTTTGATAAAGAAGTTCAATTAGATAATTATGTAATTTAAAAAAAATGTATAATACTACCAAGAAGGTGTGATGGAGAAAAAGCTTTAGAGTGCAAAATCTTAATACATGCATGTTAAAAGTTTATGTTGCAGTCTTGTCTTTTGTTCCATTTGTCTACTGATAATTTGCTTTTGTAAAATTTTAGTTTCACATCTTGAAATGTGAAAAAATGTGATTCACTATGAAGAAGAAGAACAAGTAAATCCAAAGTTATTATAATTTTGCTCCTATCAATGACAGGGGCATATCTATCAAAATTTTAGTTTCACATCCTGAAATGTGAAAAAATATGATTCACTATGAAGAAGTAAATTCAATTTTAGTTTCACATCTTGAAATTTCACTATGAAGAAGTAAATCCAAAGTTATGATAATTTTGCTCCTACCAATGATGGGCAGAACTAACTAGTAATTGCAATTAACCATCATGTCAACATTCCATTGCCACAAGGATCATCTAACTGGGCATTGCAAGCAACCATTATGTCAACATTCCATTGCCACAAGGATCATCTAACTGGGCATTGCAAGCAACCATTATGTCAACATTCCATTGGCACAGATCATGATATTTTGGGACTTACAAGCCAATATATGCCACTGTATGCCAAGACTTGCAATAAAATGAAATAGTACACTGTTAACAATTAAACCATACATCGGATGTCAATTGGGCTCACAGAATAGAAGCACACAACGAATTTAATTAATAATGGAACCATTGAACACATTAATATCCACCTTTTATTTGGTTAATATGCAGTTGCGTAACCTAATTGTGTATTAAACTAATATTTATTAGGGCTATTTTTGTCTTATTACATTTTAATATAATTGGAGCGTTGGCCCTTGATGCCACAACTTTAATTATTTTAAGTTTAACTGACAAAAATAACATAGAATAGTTTTTTACCTTTTAGTAGCGCTCCCTTCACTATATATTTGGAATCTTGAAGGTAAAGTACTTCATCATGCTGTCTCATCACATTTGTAAGGGCAATCCCAATTCCCAAACTTTTGAATCATTGAATTTTTTTTGAATTTCTGAATTGCATGGCCACCAATCGATTTTGAGTTAAACCTCATTTCATTCCACATGTATTGAAGATTTGACCACTCAAAATAGGTAACCCCCCTCTGTTCTTTTGTCACATTTCTCAACTTCATATTTAGATTTAGACGCTTCTTCCACATTTCTGCTGTAAGAACCATACTCTGTTTTCCTTTGTCTTTAACTTTGCCTTTTAGAATATCATTGACTATAATTCTATAGTTCCATGTTGTATGAACTGTTTCCATGTAATAATGACACTCAATACCTACCTTAGCTATCTATTTCCTTGCTTTTCTACCCATTCAATTTTTAGTGAGTAATACTTTATCTAAATCTATAGTACTCTACAAATCTTGTTCATTTAGCCTTTCATTCAACCTTTTATCTTCGGCCAAAAGATTTTATTTTTCATTAAGAAAAAAACAGTTTTTTTTTAATTAAAACCATGCCATAATTACATTAGATAAAGAGAGAGGTTCTCTTTCAGATTCTTCCAGCTAGATATATCTTAAAGGTCAAAACCATACAAAACATCAGCATGCTTTTCATTCTATTTTCGAGTGTTTCAGCCTATACCATTTAAAGTATAGTCAGCAAAAAATTGCTTATAGTTATGAGAAAAAGCAAAAGTGAACTAAATCCCATATTAGGGCCAAAGGAAAAATAGTTGGAGTTAGTAAACTCTCAATTCCCCCGAGTCAACCAAGTTTCCTTCAAGAAGCTCCTCGACGAATAGGATAAAACCTCGCTTAGCTCTAATGACCTTTTTTTATAGTGCATCCGCTTCTCCATTGTGTTCCTTGTAAATATCATGTAGTGAAGTCCTTGGGAAGGAATCAAGAAGAATTTTAACTCTACAAAGCCAATGAGACAAGTCTAGAGAGTGAATGTGATGAACCTGATTTGCCTGATCTATGATGACTGAATCCCCCAAAATTTGAAGAATATGCAGTTTCTTGTTCAGAGCAAACCAAAGGAGCCCCCACAGAACAACTAGTTTTGCCTTAGTATTTGTTCCAATGTCCATTGCCATTCTCAGAAGAAAAATGTGGTTCATCTGCATTTATATAACCATTTTTGCCTCACACTCACCCTTTTGTTCGACACCTTAAGAAAAACCACTCACTCTAGATCTATCCATAAATGGAGGGTGAGTCACTCTAACTGAACAATTCTTATAACCACATCCATACTCCTTTAACCTTGTCAAAATATTAATGAAGACATGAACAACACCTATTTGTTTTTCCTGAAAAATAGTATAATTCTTGGCTCGCCAAACTTCCCAGAGAGTTGCATGAGGAGAGTCCATAAAAAATGGATGTGAATCCTTCAATCCAAGTAAATTAGCTTCCAAATTTTTTGTATCCCACTTAAAAGAAACCTGCAAACTCTTCATGAGTTCAGTCCAAACTTCAAGAAAAAGTAAACTCTCCCAAGATATGTTCCACCATCTCTAAAGATGCAAGACAAAAACATCTACCCAGACTTAGAAAGCCTCTTTTCTGTAAACCGACCCATGTCAAAATTTTCTTCTTTAGTGCTAACCAGATGAAACACTGAATTTTGGTAGGGAGTTTCCCTTTCCAAACTGATGACATCCACCAAGAGTAGGACCTATTTAAATGTTGCTCCTCAAGTGCATTATAAACCAAAAAAGCAGTGACATCGCCCCCATTCTTGTTCAAGCACCACACAATATTATCACTGCAGTTAGAGAATTTTATCCCTGCTAAGAGTAATCTAGAAGTGAAATCCTCCCATTTGATGTCCTGATCTCCTTGTAAGTGTAAGTCCACAGTTGAATACCAGCCAATGGCATGTTCCACATCCACCTTTACCGCCTACTTGATCACGACAACGTTCCTTTGGTGGAGCTGCCTAAGAAGGTCAACAGAAAGAGAGTGATATGATATAATCAAATGATTGAAAATGTAATCGATTTAATGTGAAAACAACACTGTTGTGAGTTAAAAATAAACTCTTTAATATAGCTTCTATATCTTCTTCATCTATGTTTAAATCAATTTCGGTTAACTATTTTATAAGGAACCTTAATTCAAAATATAAAAAGTTGTAATTTTAAAGAAAATTTTTCATTTGTTTCTTTTGTGCTAAACAACTGTTGTGATTCTTCCCATATTTCTTTGGAAGATTTGTTTAGATCAATAAAATGCAATGACATTGTTATCCCTGTTTTGCCACTCAATTAAGTTAATAGGTTGTGCAGGTTCTAGTTCAGTTCCCTTGATGATTCCCTATATTTTTTACTTATCAGATGCATTTTAATCTTCACTTTCTATGTATGAAAATTGTATCCATTGAACTTTTCTAGATGAATTTCCATTTTTAATAATAATAAAAATAATTTGAACACCTATGACTTTGGTTTGTAGCTTCTATGAAACCTTTAAAATACTACACATAGGCAATGATTGACAACTTGGAATTCATTTCAGTGATTGGTGGCTAACTCAGTGATTGGTAGCTTGATTCTTTCTTTGAATAAATGATTGGTGGCTTGAATTCATGAATAGCGGATTGACTAACTAGATTCTATCTTTGATTCAACTCATCTCTCTTTGACTCAATTAATGACATCTTCGTTCAACAATGGGTGGGTTCTCTCGATAAAAAATGTGCTCTATGAACTCATACCTCTCTTTGCTTTGGTTAACACCGACTCCTCTATTTTTTTATTAGTTTTTTAAAGTTTTTTTTATCTGATTATGATGGCTGCAAAACCCTTGATGTAGAGAAAATGGCTCTGTTAGGACGATAAACCAAACCTAATGGACGCAAACCCTAGATGTAGAGCGAATGGATCTCTCACACACTGGACTCCAGTATTTCCAAGCTGATACGATTCATTCTTGCTTTGATACCATGTTAATAAATTAACCATGCATCATATGCCAAGTAGACTCATAATATAGAAGCACAAAACACAAATTTTATCAATGATGGAGTCATTCAAACATTTATATCAACCACATTTTATTTGGTTAACAAGTTGTTGCATAGCCTAATGGTCTATTAACTAATACCTATTAAGGGTATTATGCCTTAATTACATTTTAATATATATTGGAGCTTTATACTAAGAACTGCCTTAACAAATATGGCATCACATAACAACCTTACAATGTTAAGCATCTTATTTGTTTTGATTACAACAAAGACCTATAATCAATGTGTCATTATTCGACTCATAACTAGAGAAGTCTTAGAAATTGAAAACAAACTAATCACTTTAATTTTAAAGATTTGTATAAAATCAGTCAAACATGACAACCGTAACCATTAGGCCCACTCAATATTTGTACAACTTGAGTGGGACTAATGGTTAAGAACATATGTTTCCTCCTAGGAGGTCACACGTTCAAATCTTGAGATGGGTAGGGTATGTACACTTCCATAGACTTTAGCATCCAAATCATTGCGTAGAGGGGGTCCCATGTCCCATAAAAAAGGGGCTCTCATACACCCATTTAGTGTTTGGATTAGTCACAATATTAAATTTAGATTATTATTATTATTATTCAATGTCTTTTCCCTCAAATTAATAATTGATCCATAGGTGATAATTGTTGAGAGGGATCAACTACAATCTTGGGGGAACCCAATAATTGGATTATGATTGTGGTTTTGGGTACACTTACAAATAATTAAGTAGATGCATGCACTCTCGTACATGGAATACAATTAGTTAACCCTACTAACATGAGATCTTTTCTAGTCTTCAGAGATGAGAATCTTAATGGTGACAAGTTAGGAAAGCTTATTGCAAGAGTTAAGAATGAGGCTCAAATGTTTGAAGAAATGTAGTTTCACCACATTCTAAGGGTTTTGAATCAAGTAGCAGATAAACATGTTGATAATAGATCCTAATTAAATGAAGGCGTCAATATAAAAATGGTAAGGTGGAGTATCAAGCCATCCCCTAGGCTCAAAACCCTATTAATTTGCATGATATTTCAAAATAATATGATAACGTGACAACATAGAAGCATTGATATCATTTAGAGGATGAATAAGGCTTGCATCACCTCTCAATTGGCATCACACATGTTGGAGTTTACTTTGATTGAACGCTTTGAATCTTTGTGGGTTTATCACCTGTTTGCAGGTAGGATAATGGCAACAATTGAAGTAATTGAAGACGGTGCTAGATGGTGGTTGTAGGAGTAGGAAATCATCAACAGTCTCGACCTATTGCAAGGGTATATTTAGGTTAGTATCTTGGTCATAAAATGTGGTCTCGTTCAATCGCTGGGAGATATTCAACAAGGGAATGATTTAATCCTCATTTTGTGCGACTTCCTCAACCTTGAACTTGGTTGTGAGACAAGTATTCTCTAGTCGATTGATGCTAAGATTCACTAGCTAGTAATAGGTGAAGGTTATTAGTTGGAAAACAAAGAATAATCAGATTGGTTTAATAGTCAATCAATAGTTGATCTTTAGGATAGAAGCCCTTATTATTATAGATTCTCATGCAAGCACCCTAGACATGCCCATAGTTAATATCAAGAACCCTCCCCTTCTCTAGTAAATGGATTTCCATATGGATTTTGGCTTATTTTTTAATATATGTCATATAAGTTTTTATTGGGAGATTTGAAAAATGGATTGTCTAGGGAATGATTCAAATTGCTATAGATCCATTTAAGAGCTCAAAAGGGTCCCATGCAGCAATGGATAACACATAGTTGGAAATAGAACATCAATTCTCTCCCTCATCACTAAAATTCATGAAAATGAAAATGATGTTATCTTTTAAAGTGTAGTAGTTATGGATACTCTAGTTCAACATAAAAAACAAATTCAAATCCTTGAAGTTGAGCGCTCAATGCTGAGAAATATGCTTGGCAATTTGAACAAAGGTTTGGATTTGAAAACTTCCAACTTAAACATGTTGGTATGATCTATCCCTAGCGAAAATAAAGAGGAAGAAACGAGCAACACCAAATGATGGACACCACGGACATAGCACATCGAGATTCATAGCCCACCAAACTGGCATATGATGAAGCAAATAACAAGCATATTTGAACTAGGTTTAGATGTTTGACTTATGATTCCTTCATTATTTATTTTCTCTTTAAATCAGGAAAATCCAACAAGGGAATCTTTGTCTCCCAGCCTAAGTATGTATTTAACGTTCTTCACCAATTTCACATGGAACATTGCAACTATGAATCTACTCCTTATTAGTCAAGTGTAAAACTTTCTACCAAGTTTTTGACTCCTAAGGTTGATCCTACTTTGTACAAAAAAATTGGTTGAAGTATTTTTACTCAACCCATACTTGCCCAAATGTATCCTTTGCAATTGGTTTAGTCTCTCACTCCATGCAAGATATTCATGAATCACTATATGGAAACACAATATATATTCACTACATGAAGGGTACTCATCAATTTGTCATCGAGTATACTAAAGGGGTCTCCTCTACCTTGGTGGGTTTATATATTCATATTGGGTAGGTGATGTTAATGATCACAAGTTTACTTTTGTTTACACTTTCAACTTTGGTTTGGGTCCATGCAATCATTCTTTCTTCTACAAAGGCAACATATTGAGGCATTGATAATGCTAGTCAAGAAGTTTTTTGGATTTGGCAATTTCTGAGAGTTTGGTTTTGATCAAGATTAGCCTACAAGTCTTTTTGAAATAGCTTCATCCACATTCAACACATTCTAGTTGAGTAGTAGTATACCAAACATATTTAGGTACATATGCACTACATATGTCAACTCCATGATCAAGTACTTGACTCACAATTTTGTGGTTCAAAAGATTATGTCTTATATATTTACACTAAGCCACTCATTGAAGTCAAGCTCCTTTATATTCTATCCTTGATAGGGTGAAAGAAGTTGTCTTAATGGGGTTATAACATATAAATCCTCCTTCCTTCCCTCAACTCAATTGAATTTTACAAGGGGTTGTTGGTGCTTATTTGTATACATATTATTTAATTTTCGTTACACTTGTACTTACATTAATTATGCAAAATTGACATGCTTGGAAAAACTCCAAGGTTCAAATGAATTTCATTAAGCACAAATGCCTTATTAATACATTTGAGAGGTGACCTCTAGCCTTCAGATATCAAAGGTACATGCCTTTTCATCTTCATAACTGGAAAACAAATATTCATGACGATTAACAAAATTAACCATAATCCCGTAGGATTAGGTTTCCAACATTTCCCTCTTTAATCTAAATGGGTGTTTGTGAGTCCAAACATCTTTTTGATCTTTTCAAGATTTTCTCTTCAAAGCACTTTGATGAATATGTTTACAATTTTCTCATTTTTGGAACAATGTCTCAAATGTATTGTTTTGGCTTCTACATGATATCAAATAAGATGGTACTTTGTGTGGATGTTCTTAACTTGACCATGGAATCTGGGTTTCTTGGCCAATTCGATTGCAAAAGTATTGTAAACCAGTAGAGGAGTAGAATTCACTTTTTTCTCCTACCAATTTTCAAGTATTTTTGCAAGACATGAAATCTTCTATTTTGTTTATGCACCAACCACATATTCTGTCTCTGTTGTTGAATATGTTGGATCAGGTTGTTTGCATGATCTCCATGAGATATCTGTTGATGCAATACTCATGAGGTATATTAAATTAGACACTCCATTCTCTTTGTTTCCATCAAATTCTAAAATAGAATACTCAATCGATTGGAAGTCATCCACCTTAGAATATTTGAGTCCAAAGTATTGAGTCTCATTAAAGTATTTTAGAACTCTTTTTGCAGTAGAACAATGTCTTTAACAGGGTTGTTGCATGAATCTGGAGAGGATCCCAACAACAAATTAAATATCTTGTATGGCGGTGGTAAGGTAGATAAGAATCCCCACAAGTTGTCTATATTGGCCGCATCCTCAAATTCATACCTTTCTTTGATGCCAACTTCAAGTTTTGTTCCATTGGAGTAGAGAGAGGTGTTGAGGCCTAGAAATTCGCAGGCAACAACAGAAAGGGATTCTCCCCAGTCAACGTTTCCAATTAGCCCGTTGATCGTTTGGTATAGGGAATCTGTCCGGTTTGCGGTCCGGCTACCGTAAGTCTAGTAACAAAACAAAGGGTTTACCGGTTGCGGCCCGGTCCACCGAATTTTTGTGTTTTTGACATAATGTATGAAATGCAAGTGCCTAATTGACAATGCAGGATGACATAGATGCAGGGAGCAGTCACAATGTGATGCGCATGTTCTTACCTCTCGTCTTAGCATCCACAAGCATCTAAATCACGTAAACAGCAGGAATTTAAACTAGCTACCTATCCTATCGCCGGCAAGCAAGATCATCATTAATTGATGAGTAATGTATTTTGTACATGCATCATGAAAAGTTACAGATAGCTGACACTTCTTTCAATACGCATGAACAATTAGATATATTTCAACAACCAGATAGCCAATTGTCTATGAACGACCCCCATTACTCATTGTAAAATAACATCATAAAATATACTGAAAAAACATTCCAACAAGAACATAGGTTCAGGCGATTAGAACACTCTCACAGCTAATAAGACACAGCTGAAAATGAAATAGTTCCTCTTCAACATTGCTCATTTAAACGCATTGATATATTTCACAGTTGCCTTTCTCCCACAAGTAAAAATTGCAATTTGCACTTGTAAAACGAAATAGTTCCTCTTACACGCAAATGATTTACAAAATTCTCTTGGAAAAAGTCCTTTCTAAGTCTTATCTTTCTTCTATTTAAATTACACAGCAGATCCCTTGGGATGCCCCCCCAATGCGTGACGTTTCAGCTCCTCAACGCTTCACATTCCTCTATCTTTTCTGCGCATGCCCATGATTGTTTAAGTAACCGTCGATCCTTTCAGAGATGCTCCTTTGTCACCATTTATTTTGTCTTTTCTTTGGTTCGTTCATGCTACGATCCTGCTGGTTTTGGCTCTACTTTCGCCAAACGGTCTGCCTCCATTGACCAATCTCCGGAAACTACCTGCCATCGAACGACGAGCATCATTTGTTGGAAATGCATTTAAACATTAAAACTATCCTCCTGAAACGGTTGATCCACAAGAAAACGACCAAGTTCGTCCCTTAATCAGGAAAGAGCTCTGATTAAGCGTTGGGCGGCAAAGCTATAAATCGGCCATCGGAAGGTTTTGACATCGGACGGGAAAAGGCTTTCCTAGCCGCAACGACGGAAAAGATAAAGGATAAAGTGAAGCGAAAAGCGGGCAGGAGAGACTTAAATCGGACGTCGGATGACTTTACTTCGGACGCCAAACCGCTTCGGCAGCCGCAACGGTGGAAGGGAAAAAGACTAAGAGGCGCGACCCTCAGGCGGGAAACTCACTAATCGGAATTCGGAAGGTTTTGACATCGGAAGAGGAACAACTTCCCCATCCGCGACGGCGGAAGAAAGACGACTTTGGGTATGCGGCTAAAACAGTCCAACATGCATCGGTAGTCGGTGCAATTCATGCTTCGGACGGCTAATCAGTTTGGGATCCGCAACGGATGAAAGGGAATAAGTTCTTAGCCGCCGATTTAACATAAGATGATGCTCCCTTAACTGAAAACAATAAATGTTCCAACAGCTTTAAGGGTCAAAGGTTAAAGTCGTTCCTCTTTCGAAGCGGCGGCCTTGAAGAACAAAAGGTTGGCTTCTCTTCGGCTAGCAAACCATATTTACATCAGCGACCCAACACGAAAATCAAACATGGCGAGATTAAACAGGCTGACCATCAAACTTGAAAGTCACTCGAAAAGAAAGCATGCCCAAGAGGATCAAGAGTTCAACGATCAAAATAATGTTAAAGCATGAGGAGGGGCCCAAAATTTCAATAAATTTGGGGAAGAACAGTTGCAGCTGCAACAACTGGCGATTACCTGGTGAACCTAGATCTTTGGGTGATTACTCTTTGAGTGGCAGATTGTTTCACAACAAATGCATCCATTGAATTCTTCCAGCTATATGGATTTCTCAAATGACAGAAGTGTGTATCCTTAATCATTGATAATAGTCCGATTTGGGAAAGTGGAAACCGAGATTTTCAAGTCTAGACAACTCCGTCGAGGCCGAAAGATGAGTTTCATTATTAATTTTGTCTTCAGGTGGCTGACAGCTCAGACACCACAAGATCGAAGCATAAGGTAAACAGAAATGTTCGTTTGTTCCTCATTCCCATGCCACTTTAGCACCTCTTGTGCCGTTGGACTTTTGTCCTTTTTCATATGAGTCCTCCTACATGCCTTTCTTACTGAATTTTAATTCAAGATCCTCTATCCCATAGTGTCCTTTTGTGTGAGCGGTGTACTTCATGCTTCATCTCACGGATGGAGAGGATCTTTCGGCAATTTAGTACTTATTATGCAGCATTTGCTTGGATGTATGATGCTTTTCATAGGAGTTTTTTTACTCTTATTTTCCTTTGGCATTCATTTCTTGGCATGGGATCATTTATATTTGTCATCCTGTTCACCCTGCTCCTTTCCATGGGTCCTCTGCTGTAGCCCCTTAGAACATTTTAAGTGTGCAGTGGATGGAGCCTCAACATAGTATTCCAGACTCTTCGAATCTGGTTTATTTCACAGGGGTTAAGCATGACTTCAATGCACATAGAGATATTCGAGAAAACTGCTAAACTAGAAGAAGTTCAAACAACGATACACAGTCTGACACTCAACGTATTTATTATTCCCAAAAAACTTGATGTTCCCCACACAACCGCAAGTTCATTCCCTTTATTGAAAACAATCAACTAAAACATGACTCACAAGACAACTATACAGTTTATTTATATACAAGGCAGAAGAACTCAGGGACACTCAAGAGAAATAAGGCTTGAGAACCAACCCATTTACTGGAAAGTTCTCTTCCCAACCTTGTAAATATTGCAGCTTATAAGTAGAAGGACCAAGCTTGGCTGTGACCTGGAAAGGGCCTACCCACAAATGCTGGAATTTGGTATGCTTCCCTTTCTCATCATGGGGGTGATCCCATTTGAGGACTAGGTCTCCCACTTCAAAGTCTTTTGTCCCAGCTTTATGCTTGTCAAACCACCTCTTTGTTACCTCTTGCTGATGCTTAAACCGTTCTCTGGCTGTAGATCTAGCCTCTTCGGCTTTCAGGAGGTTGAAAATCCTCATCTGTAACACCTCATTCTCCGACCCACTAGATTCTTGAGCTAAAATGGAAGATGGTAGCATGATATTGGGAGGAAGAATGGATTATTTACCATACACAAGAGTATAGGGTGACACTCCTATTGCGGACTTGGGGGTGACTTTGTCATCCCAAAGGGCATTGGGTAAGGCTGAGTGCCAACTCCTCTGATTCTCTATTACAGTCTTCTTTAGAATTCTAATCAGATTTTTGTTAGAGGATTCAGCCAAGCCATTTCCTTGTGGATAGTAGTTAGCAGAATAATGCAATTTAATCCCTCTATCATGAGCAAAAGCGGTTAATTTAAGTGACGAAAAGTATTTAGCATTATCAAAAACTAACGACATTGGAACTCCAAACCTGGTCATGATATGATCTTGTAGGAAGCTGATGACCTCGTCTTCATTTATCTTGCGCAGCGGAACTGCTTCAACCCAGCGAGTGAAATAATCGATCGCAGTCAGGATGTACTTGTGTTGAAGAGAGGAATTTGGCTTTATTTCCCCAATGATATCCAGCCCCCATTGCTCGAATGGTTCCGTGATTGTCACAGGCTTTAGAGGTGCTGCTGCTTTAGGCTGTCTCCCACTACATCTCTGGCAAATATCACATTTCCTGACATGTGCGTGTGCATCTTTGAAGAGCATGGGCCAATAGTAACTAGCTTTGAGTATTTTGTGGGCAGTAGTGTCTCCTGAATAATGTCCCCCAGCAGGCCCGTCATGCAACTCTGTCATTACCTTTTTAGCATCTTTCTTTTCTAAGCATCTCAGAAGAACCCCTTCATAATTTTTTTACTGAATAATACTCCTTCAACAATCTGATAGGAGGCTGATTTAAGACGCAACACCCTTCTTTGCTTCGAGTTCCAATGTTTCGGCAATAGCCCTGCCTGTAAGTAATGTACAAGGTCTCTATACCAAGACTCGGGAGCTGTAAACAAGGGACAAGCATCTGTTAAATGTAATTCGGCTTCAAGGGACAGACATCTATTAAATGTGTGACCTTTCAGCTCCTCAATGCTTCACATTCCTCTATCTTTTCTACACATGCCCATGATTGTTTAAGTAACTGCCGATCCTTTCAGAGCTGCTCCTTTGTCACCATTTATTTTGTCTTTTCTTTGGTTCGTTCATGCTACGATCCTGCTGGTTTCGGCTTTACTTTCGCCAAACGGTATGCCTCCCTTGACCAATCTCCGGAAACTACCTTCCATCGAACGACGAGCATCATTTGTTGGAAATGCATTTAAACATTAAAACTATCCTCCTGAAACGGTTGATCCACAAGAAAACGGCTAGGTTCGTCCCTTAATCGGGAAAGAGCTCTGATTAAGCCTTGGGTGAGAAAGTTATAAATCGGCCATCGGAAGGTTTTGACATCGGACGAGAAAAGGATTTCCTAGCCGCAACGACGGAAAAGACAAAGGCTAAAGTGAAGCGAAAAGCGGGTAGGAGAGACTTAAATCGGACGTTGGACGGCTTTATACTTCGGACGCCAAACCGCTTCGGTAGTCGCAACGGCGGAAGGGAAAAAGACTAAGAGGCGCGACCCTCAGGCAGGAAACTCCGTAATCGGAAGTCGGAAGGTTTTGACATTGGAAGAGGAACAAATTCCCCATCCGCGACGGTGGAAGAAAGACGGCTTTGGGTATGCGGCTAAAAAAGGCCAACACGCATCGGCAGTCGGCGCAATTCATGCTTCGGACGGCTAATCAGTTTGGGATCCGCAACGGCGGAAAGGGAATAAGTTCTCAGCCACCGATTTAACATAAGATGACGCCCCCTTAACTGAAAACAATAAATGTTCGAACAACTTTAAGGGTCAAAGGTTAAAGTCGTTCCTCTTTCGAAATGGCGGCCTTGAAGAACAAAAGGTTGGCTTCTCTTCCGCTAGCAAACCATATTTACATCAGCGACCCAACACAAAAATCAAACATGGCGAAATTAAACAGGCTGACCATCAAACTTGAAAGTCACTCGAAAAGAAAGCATGCCCAAGAGGCTCAAGAGTTCAACGATCAAAATAATGTTAATGCATGAGGAGGGGCCGAAAATTTCAAGAAATTTGGGGAAGAACAGTTGCAGATACAACAAGAGGTTTACACTCTATCATGCCAAACCTATACAACAATTCTCCAATGTACTTATTTTGGGAGATGAATATGTACTTTGTATTTTGAGTCATTTCAATTCCCAAGTAGTAGTGAAGATGTCTTAAATATGTCATCTCAAATCCTTTCTTCAATTCTTTCTTTATAAATCCAAGATGGGGATACCCCCTTCACCCTTCAAGATGTGGAATCTCATTGATGAAATATCTTTACATGGGTAAATTTATTCAAACAATCAAAATTTATCCAGACGATCAAGATTCATTTCAATAGACTTGTCATTTTTATTCATTTCAAGAAAAATGATATCTTTAGAATGTATAAACCTTTTGTTTACCTCATCATAAAGGAAATATTCCTTTGTGGTTTTTGAGTACCCCATGAAGATGCACTTTCAATTTCTTTAACTAATATTATTTCTTTGTTCCTTTGGAATTTGTTGGACATTGGGTTCAACGCTCCCCGTGAGTTTCGTGACATGGACTAATTGTCTCCCAAGACCCTAACTCTGGTGATTGTGGCAGAGATTAACACCTGCGGGTTTTGGTCTAATGACAATCATGAGTCCAACAAATGGTATTAGAGCAACAACTCAAGGGTTTGAAACTCACTTGAATCACGTCGAGGGGGATATTGTTGGACATTGGGTTCAACGCTCACCGTGACTTTCGTGACATGGACTAATCGTCTCTGAAGATCCTAACTTTGGCAATTGTGGTGGAGATTAACACCTGCGGGTTTTGGTCTAATGGAAATCGTGAGTCCAACAGAATTAAGAAATAACAAGTAGAACTTAAGACCCTGAGATGCATCACCGAAGGAATTTGGCCATACCAAATTTCATACAAAGATTTGTTTGCAAGAGCATGATATATACTTCTATTCCTAAAATAGATTTCACACAAAACTGCATCACCCCAAAACATCAATTTCACATTCTTGAAAAATAACATGAAGCATACCATATTCATGAGTGTCCTATTCGTTCTTTTTGCTACACCGTTTTACTAAGGATTATATGTAACAGAGGCTTGATGCATAATCCCACATTAACGGCAATAGTTTTCAAATTCATTAGAAATGTATTCCTTTCCATTATCAGTACATAGAGTGCCAATATGGTATTGTGCTTCATTTTCAATCCACAAATGAATTTTTTTTAATGTTTCAAATGCTTCAGATTTGTGTTTCAATAAATAAACCCAAAACATCTCGGTGTAATCATCAATAACTTTAGTGAGATATTTATTACCATTTGTAGAATAAACATGCACGGGACCACACAAGTTAGAGTGTATCAACTCTAATTGTCTATAAAATTTGGAATTTGACTGATGCAAAGGCTACTTACTATGTTTGCCACGAATATAAGAATCACACTATTTTAAATTTTTTGGAATTATGGTAGAAGAACTATGGACACCATTCTTCTTCAACAAATGAAGACTATCATAGTTGATGCACCTATATCTAGTATGCCATAAAAGATTGGAAGACAATGTACCTTCATCACGGTGAAAGAGGTTTGCAAAATTTTGTGATGTTGTAGATGTTGCTTTCCAATTCAACAATTTCTCATCTTCATACTTAGACATGATGACTTGGTTGTCAGAGGATCTCCTTATCTTAACACGACTATCGAATATGTGGATGGAAAGGCCTTGCTATCAAATCTAAACAAGAGACAACAAGTTTCTCCAAAACTCTAGAAGATAGAGAACATTATACAACATAAAGTCACGAAATCCAAGGAATTTGATTGTGATGGTGCCAATTCTGTTGGGTTTGAGGCTAGAATTTTCTACAAAAATACTACACCATCTATTTTGTCGTTCAATTAATCAAAAAATTCTTTCTAATTGTCACGTGGGAGACTGCACCAGTGTCAATTAGCCAAGTATCTCTCCAAAAATACAAATGAAGTATTGAACATAACTTCATTTATTCCGACATTACAATGTGCAACAATGAAATGAGAAGATTCAAAAGCTTTACTAGATTCACCAAACTCACGAGTTTTGCCTTTACCTTTGCCTTCTTTCTTCTCTTTCTTCTATATGATCATATCTCATGGAATTATGCAAGTCTTTGCTTCGTGTCCTTTCTTGTCACAACAAACACGTTGTAGATCAAATCTCTACACATGGTTGTGTCTTCCTGTTGCCACTGAATTTATTTATTCTACTTCCTCTTTTGGTACCATCTACTCTAGAAGAATCACATGATTGGTTCGTCCCTTTCTGAGCAAGGCATATAGTCTCTCCAATGGGATGAAGTGGCTTCTTTCCACAGGATTTTTTCTGTTTCTACATTCTTCTCCACCAGAGTGTCAAATTTGAGGTCTTCCAGTCAACCACTAGCTTGAAGTGGCTCAAGACAGTGTGAATATGTCAGGTAAATAACCTTGATGAAGGTAGTTAGTGGAAGGTATACCTTTACACCATACATGATGTCTTTAATCTTAGGTGCAACAACAATGGGATCATTTTCCTTCAACTCTAGGTTGAAGAGCTTCAACAACAATTGGATTAGATCTAATTTAGAGTGAGTCATACAAATATTTCAACTTCTTCAAAGAATCATAAGAGTTATTAGTAGATGAAATGTGTTGACTCACCTCTCACTTATTGTAGTAGTGATCAATGCATGTGCCTTCTTGTCCTCTCTCTTCCATATGGAAATCTCTTTGTCTAATGTAGGTTATTTAGGTGCAGTAAGTGTAGCACCATCCACTCCATTAGTAATATCTCCACCACAAATGCCATTCCACAAATTATTGAAGACGAGTATGTACTTGATCTTCCTCAACCATTCTAGATAGTCTTTATTTACTAGACTCCACTAAGAACTATTCCAACGATGCAAATTAGGGAATGCATAGTGACAAACATTACAATCTACAATACAATTTTGCACCAAGTACTACAAAAGCACAAGCTTACAATGCGACCTTTGTGAATATGCAAGCTACACTACAATGAACTACAATGTATTCTACGTGAGAAAGTACAATACATTCTTAAAAGGACATAGTGTTCAATACCTTGCTAGAAAAGAGTTTGCACAACAATATCATGAAGTATGAGGCTCTTCACAAGTAGAGGTGATAATTTAGGATAAAGGAAGTGTCATGCTCCAAGAAAGAAATTGATTGAAGAGATCATATGATCAATACAAAAATTGATTATAGGAGATTATAAAAACACTCCCAATAACATTTCATAACTGAGTCGATACCAGTCCCAAATAACAAATCTTGGGGGAAGAGAGGACTCGTGAGTGTTATATTCTTGCATAGTTCGCAAGTCATAGTCTCCCATTTAAGCTGCATCTTCTACAAGTCTTCACCCCAAGTCCCAGTAGAGGTCATGGTCATGAAGAGGCACCCGATTACATGGAACTATATGTATATATGAGATGAGATACCACATCTCACGTGAAGGATACAATCAAGTAGACTCCTTGATAGTCTATTAGTGCATGAACTAAAACCTTCATATGCCACTAGTAGTAGACAGGTCACACGCACAGGGAGGGAAGGTAGGCCACAGTCACAGGGAGGAAAGATCTACATATTATCGTGTAATCAGGTAGATTATTGGACAACGTTGGGTGCTAAGTTTGATCGCAGAGGAGAGTATGTAGTTGTGAAGAAGGGAGGTTTCATTCAAGTGAATGAGAGGAGGTTTCACCCATGATAGACTGCAGCAGGCCAGACTTTAGGGTTTCCAGAGATAAGAGTCCATGTAGAGGGAGCATGTGATAGGTATCTTAGACGATATAATAGATTTGTAAAATATAGAGAATATGCTATGAAATACAACAACAAAACAAATACACTATAGACTAGAATTAAAACTGTTAGAGCTTTGATGCCATGTCAGGCCTAGAAAAAACCCAAGGTTCCAATTAATGTACAAATGTCTTATTAATACATTTACATTTGAGAGGTGGTTCCAATGAACTTGCAAATGTATTATTAATACATTTACATTTGAGAGGAGACCTTTGGCCTTTAGATTTCAAAGGTATGTGCCTCTTCATCTTTATAACTCAAAAATAAATATTTACAATAATTTACAATGGGATACATAACCCAACACGATTAGGTTTCCAATAAAAAAATAACTTTGTAATTATACATTATATAGATAGATCCCAAGTTTAAGTAACTTTAACATAGATATTTTTTTAGTTATTATCTTGGAAAACTAGAAATAAATGAGAAGAATGCTTGAAATTATCTTCCCTATAAGAAAAGGACATATGTCCTCATTATACATGAAGAGAGTTGATAAAGACATAATTGAACACTGCCCATTCACTATTTGTTGTCCAACTATTATCATGTGGTCATTTATATTTTCTCACATTGGCAATTTAAAGAAAATTCAAGTTGACCCGAATAAAGGAAACCAAATAGAAACACGCTTCTATCTATTTAATGAAATTAATCTTGAATATAATATACTTATCTCATCATATCCTTTGGAGAGATCCAAACTCACGATGAAAGAAGGAAATTATTTACCTTTATAATATTGTGTGCAAGATCCCCCATGCTATTCCAATTTTATCATTTATTTATCTACCACTTGTATATCCAAACAAATCCCTAGAGTTTGCTTCTAACAATATAGACTTGTGGTGCATTGCAATTACTTTAGAAATAATCTTGTAGATGGAATTACACAAGGAAATTGGCTTGAACTCCTTGATCTTCTCCTACTCTCAACTAGTCAGCTTATACAACTCAAAGAAATCAATGAAGTATTCAATATCCAACCTTCAAGTCTAGGAATTTTATCTTAATGGAAATAATACACCATGTTTTGAAGTTCCACCATTATAAATTCCTCCATTAAGCCGTTATTATGTTTCTAGTTTAGAAATCTAGCAAAGATTTAAGGTGTTACAACTACATCAACTATATTTTCCCTCGAGGTTCTGTATATAACTCTTCAAAGTAGCTTATCCCCATGTTAAGAATGCCCCTAAAATAAGACACCTTCTCTCCCTTGCCTCTCTTTAATTCCCAGATGGTGTCATGGTTATTTATCATGTTAGTCTAATTATGCAAAAATCTTGTATGGTTGTGGCCCTATTGTAACCATACTACCCTAGTCTTTTGTCTCCATATATCTTCTTCCCATTTTAGAATTCATTTTTTTCCTCCTCTAGGGATTTTAGCTGAGCCCTTTTCTCTTCTTTAGTAAAAAATCCAATCCCATTGTCCTTGCAAGCCTTCTCTAATTTCCTTTTGATCTCAATTAAGGCTTCCTTGTTCTCTTAAAATTTTCCTTTTCCCATTTCATAGTTAACATTTTATTATTTACCAAGTCACATAATTGCTTCATAAAAATCCTTCTCCCTCTTCATAATAGACTTTCCATTCTTATTATAAACTCTCTAAAATACTTTCAATTCTTTGGTAAACTCTCTAAAATATTCACAGGTAATCCAAAATTTATTGAACTTCAAAGGGGGTTAGAATCTTCTTAACTCCTTTAATTATTTGGAATAAAAAGGGTATGTGGTTAAATGAGTGCCCTATCCCTACCCACATTTTTATACTCCGTACTTCCTTCATTAAGTTGTTTGATGCCAGAAACATATACACCCCCTTTGTTAATACTTCATCTCCTCTCCTATAATTATTCCAACTAGGTACCATTTCAATGGGTTCTACATCACATAGCCCTTTTTCTTTTAGTTTGTTTGATAAGTTACATAAGGGGTCAAATATACCATCTCCCTCCCGCACTCATCCACTGTTCATCACAAATTTAAGTTCTAAAAAATACAAATTAAAAAAAGAAAAGAAAACCAAAAACACAAAAAAAACAGTAAAAAATTAAAAATACAAATTATGTGTGTGTTGGGAGGGCGGTGTGTTGGGAGGGCGGGGGTGTGCATGAAAGAAATAAAAGTGGGTGGAAAAAACAAACATCACAATTAGGTAGGGATTCTATTTTTTATTACCAAAGAATTATATTATAGATAAGCTTCTTCCAATATATCTAGTGGTTGATTAATTCTCTCGACTACTTAACACCATAGTCTCGACACAATACACATGTTTTGTCATATAGGGGGTTTCATTATTAATAAGAAATAAATAGAGGGTGTATCATCAATTTCATATGGACAATTTTAATTTCAAAAGTTACCACATGGTGATTTCTAGAATTACTCCTCCTACTTCCCTCCTCTCCCATAATTCTCCCCTCCAATCTTACCCTTTCACTCCTCCCCTATCTCAAAACTTCACCACTATCTTGCCACCTCCATATACTTTCTTCCTTCCATATCCCTTGTGCTTCTCCATGTAAATAAGAAATGGGTTAAACTTGTTCCTTATTTAGGTGGTAGATAGGGAGGATTTGGGATGAGCGACACAAATAAGGGGTGTTATTGGAAACACCAATTGGGTCAATTTACAAGATTTTGTTTGCAACCGCACTAGTTTTTAAGTCTATAGTTGTAATTTTAATCTCAAAAGGAGGGGGTTCTATTGTTAGTGCTACTTTTTGGTTTAAGAGTTGTTTTTAAGGGTTTTTTCACAATAATATTGATTGTTAAGGCCATGGTTGCAAACATGGTGCAAATTTAACCACAAGAGAAAAGGGGGTGCTATTAGGAGCACTACTTTTCCATTCAGGGGTTTAGTTTAAGGTTTTTTTCTCTACACTACTAGATATTAAGGTCATGGTTACATGATGCAATTTTAACCCTAAAAAAGGGGTGATTCTAGGAGCACCTCTTTTCGATTTTAGGGTTGATTTTAAGGTCTTTGTTCACAATATTACGGGGTTTTAAGGATATGGTTGAAAAAGGTAGTAATTCAACCCTAATAAATTACGATTTTGGGGGCACCACTTTTCGAATGGGGGTGAAAAAATCCACTAAATGTGACCTCTAAAAAATAACTCTAGATAGTTCTCATCAGGTTGGTAACTATGTGTAGGGACAATACAATCGTTTCTTACCTTTTCAATGGGATTCACATATATAAGGTTCCCAATGATGACCCTTTTATTGCTTTCTTGAATATGTTTTGTTGTGTTGCTTGGATAGGGTTATGAAAGATATCCATCCTTGACTGTAATGATTTGTGTGTTAAAATGGTCCAAAGTCTGAGCCTCTTTCCATCACAGCCTATCACCCTTATCCCAACCTAGAATCTCACCTTAAATATTATTTCTTTAGCATGCTCGACATGTAATCCTTATCATAATTGAAAGAATAATTTAGGTTTCTTAACTCTAATACTGAAACCTCTCCTTTCCTAGTCTCATGCAAAGTTAACTTCCTTAGAAAATAAATTTTCTTCTCCTCCCTTTCTTCCCTATGAAAATTTCCTTGTTACATTCATGTAGTCTTTAGACTAGGTTTAGTATTATCTCCCTTCACTTACTTCTCATCATTACACACATTTTCCTTCTACTTTTTCCTTCTACTTGTTAGATTTTTTTCCGTTTCTTCTTTTCTTTCGATTTTTCCTAAATCCTATCAAGAAAAGGTTATTCTTGTAGTTGATTTTGATCAATTGTTGCTCCTTTATGTGTTCAAAAACCATTTTCATCTCTTTATCTATGTTAAATTCTTCTATGCTATTAAAAAGTGATATGTTTTCTCTTTCCTTGTTCAAATCTTGAAAATGATACACTCTATAATGACCTAAGACAAAGTCTCTACTACTCCATGCTTGAATTTTTTTTCTTTCCCCTCTTAGTTTTAGTTCTCCCTAAAGACTTTTAATAATATTTTTTTATTGTTTATGTTTGTCCCTAGATTCTTCCTCCGAGTCTTCATCAACATTTTCCTTCTTAGGAAAATCTATTTTAAGTTCCCAAAATCGTTGCATTAGTGGATCATACAAAAGGAATTTTAACATAGTCTATTTATTGATGATAGGGCCATTTACCATCTCAATGTCTATGGCATAAACAAGACTATCTCCCAAGTTCACTTCTACACATATCTTTACTATGAAGGTCACCTTTTTTTTTACCTATGTCCTATGTTCTTTTCCTTGAGACTTCATACTTTCCACAGTTTTAGTAGAATGCAGGGAAGTTTAACAAAAATAGGCATAATTTTAGTTATTTACTTTAGATTATTGAAACATGGATGTCATTGTTTTAGAGATAAAATGGTATTGTCCTAGTATCTCGTTACCTATATAGAACATCTAGAAGTGCAGGTCAAATATACCCAAAACAAGTTTCAAAAGGGGACTTACCAATGGAAGTTTGGACTAGTTATAAAAGTGTTGGATGTATATCAAATTCTCATCCTAGATCTTTGGATGTTTTTTATTGTAACCCAACAAAAGTTAGACCAATTTCATATTCACCACTTTTGTTTTCCCATTTGTCTATGGATGGAAAGATGTATACCTCTTCAACTTAGTGTCCACCTTTTCCCAAAGTGTCATCTAAAAGGAACTACGAAATATGGTATCTCTATTTGAGATGATGCTTCTTGGTATCCCAAAGTGCACCCAGACCTTTTCAAAGAACATGTTTGCTACTGCTTGTCCTTTGACGGTCTTTTGTACAACCCATGCAAATGCACATCTTAGTAAACCTATCAACTACCACAGATATATAACCATGTCTCTTCCTAGTTCTTGGCATGCCACCCACAAAAACCATGGATATGCTCTCCCATTGTCTAATAGGCACATGTAAGGGATGGTATAAACCTTGATTCCTATTACCTGGCTTGCTTATACATTATAGTATGCATCCTTTAATAAAATAAGTTACATATTCTTGCATTCTAGGCCAATAAACATACCTTTGCAAGCAGGGAAAGTTTTAAGAATTTGCAAGCAGGGAAAGTTTTAAGAACCCCCCTTAAATTTATATGTATAATAAATGGGAAAATCCCCATGATACATGGAAAAATATGAAGGTTATTTTTTGAATAATATGAAATGTATCTATAGTTTTTTGGCAAATCATTTACGGAACTATAGAATCTTGTAAAAAATGGGCTAATCTTTCACAAATTTTTTAAATCTTGTAAAATCATGGCAGATCTTTCACATAATATTAAAAACTTGTAAATGCCACAAGGAATTTTTCACAAAATTATAAAGTCTTGGTGAATCTTTCACTTGTTCTATTTTTAATGGTTATACAAGATCTAAAAACATTTAGCATCATAACATCATAACCATAAGCAATGGATCATTGAAAGAAAGACAAATGCAACAACACAAGAGAACACAAAGATTTTCCTTGGGGAAACCGCAAGGGAGGAAACCCCACAAAACTTCCTTAGTATAGAATTCGGCCAAGTAGAGTGTAAACGCAACAAGAATAATTTCTCATATTCCACACTAGACTCTTTCTCTCTCTCTCTCCAGCACAATACTTGGGTGTAATAAATGTGAGAATGAGAAAGGCGCCTCACCTCTTTATATTCTTTAGGTGAGTGCCTCAAATAACTAACTAAGTCAGCTAGGTTCCCTAATTAGGGCCGACCTACCTTGGGAGACTCAAAATACATTTTATATATTAATTTTATGGGTACTATTTCCCCAACTTACAACAGAGGGTTTACCTCATGACTTTTACATGACCAATTACATCAAGTACATCTCTGAATGGAGGAATAACATCTCTGAACGAGAATACAACAAAAGTACAATAGAATATCTTCCAAAGTTACAATACTTTAACAATCCCTCTTAACTAGGAAGGTATTATACATCAACAACAACCATCATCACAAATGTACAACTGACTGGTGAATTTGTATATGTCATAGGAATTTCTAGAACAACATCATGCATATTCATCATCAAAATCAGTATGAGAATACTAGATCTTCTTTTGCAACCTCTTTATGTAAATACTGAATCATCTTCTATGAGTACTTGATCATCTTCTGCAACCTCAGTATATAAGTACTGAATCGTCTATGAGTACTAGATCATCTTCTGCAACATTATTATGTGGATAATAAATCATATTATGTGAGTACTGGATCATATTCTAGATATTGTATCATCTTTTGCAACATTATTATGTGGATATTGAAATGTTCTGAATACTGAACCTTCTTTTGCAACATTGTATGTGGATACTGAATCATCTTCTGAATACTGAACCTTCTTCTGTAACACAACTATGTGTATGCTGAATCATCTTCTGCCACATCAGTATGTGAATACTGAATCATCTTCTACCACATTAGTATATGAATATTGAATCATCTTCTGGAACTTCTTTTGGAACATCAATACATGAGTATTGAATCTTCTTCTGCCACATCGGTAGTTGAATATTGAATCTTCTTTTGCAACATCAATACTTGAATAATGAAACATTATCTGCAACATCAGTATGTAAATAATTAAACATCATCATCTGCATCATCAGTATGTAAATACTGAAACATCATCATCTACATCATCAATATGTAAATACTGAAACATCATCATCTGTATCATCGGTATGCAAATACTGAAACATCAACATCTACATCATCAGTATGAAAATACCGAAACACCAACATCTGCATCATCAATATGTAAATATTGAAACAACAACAACATCATTATCATGTTAGTTCTAAAGAAAAACCATCAATAAATGCTATATCATCATCTACATTATTAGCGTAGAGATACTGGAATGTCATCATCATCATCAACATAATAATGTTGAGACAATATCATCATCATCAACACAAAGTGTTGTGACTTCAGCCACATTAACATTATCAACACAGGGTGTTGGGAACACAACCATATCAAGATCATCAACACAAGGTGTTGGGACCATAACCACATCATCAACATCAACATACAAATGCTGAAGCAACATCACTATCAACATCAGTATAGAAATACTGAAATTACCTCACCATCATCAATATAGAAATACTGAAACTATCATATCAAAATCAATATAGAAATACTGAAACTACCTAATCATTATCCATATAGAAATACTGAAACTATCTTATCAATATAGAAATACTGAACCTGCCATATCAACATCAGTATGAAAATATTGAGCTTGCCACATCAATATTAGTATGAAAAATACTGAAACTATCTCAACAATAATCCAAACAACATCAGTATGAAAATACTGATCTTGCTACATCAGTGTAGGAATATTGTAACTATCTCAACAATCAATTCAACAATCAACAATCATCAGTGTAGTAACACTAAAACTTCAACAATCAACAATCATCAATCATCAGTGTAAGAACACTGGAACAATTTCAACAATCATCTCAACAATCATCAATATAGTAATAATGAAGCACACATCTCAGCAATAATCAGTATAACAACACTGAAGCAAACATCTCGTCAATCATCAGTATAACAATACTGAAGAAATAATCTCAACAATCATCAATACTGAAGAAAACATTTCAACAAACATCTCAGCAAACATCAGTATAACTATACTGAAGCAATCATCTCAACAAACATCAGTATAACAATACTGAAGCAATAATCTCAACTATCAACAATATATAAATACTGAGGATACATCTTTCCATTCAACGTCTTGGAGCAGCATCACACTGAGTTCTCCGGTAGATCCATCCATGCATTTTATCTAACTTACTAACTCTTTTGATCCAAACAAGCCTAGTTAGAAAAATGGATAAACAAGCCTTGTCTAGCTTACTAACCCTTTCGTGCCGAACAAGTCGAACCGTACATACTAATCTTCCTAGGATCAATAGGCCTCGTCTAACTTACTAACCCTTTTGGGCCAAACAAGCCTATCCAGACTTACCCTCCTCTAGACTGAGCTACTCATCACTGCATCCATCATCCATCTACTGTCACATCCTCTTTTGAGAGAGGTCCTTTCAGACTACACCAAGCTTATATTGGAAGTATTCAAACTTTACACGAGCAAAAGGCTTAGTTAACACATCTTCCACTTGTTCCTCTATAGGAACATGCTTGAGATTTATAGCTCCCTTTTGCAACTTGTTATTTAACATTCTCTTCTTGTACATCTGCAACTGCATTGTACATTTACACCTTGCATCATTCTTCTTTTGTGCATCTATAACTGCATCATTCTTCTCTTGTACAACCACAACTATATTGTACATCCGTAACTTCATCATTTCTTCTCTTATAGGTGATTTCATACCATCCTTCCTACAAGTCAAATACAATTGTATGATTAGAAACATTTTGTAACGTATTCAAAATGAAAAATCCTCATGCATAAAGATTTATATAATCATGCAACTACTTTCGCTAATGCAACAATCATCTATATTATTAGATTTTTATCATTCAAGCTAGCATTATCTTAGGATCTTTAACTGAGAGAATAACAAGCACAACAATCAAACACAAGAGACAATAGACACACAGGTTTTTCTCGAGGAAACCATAAAGGAGAAAACACCGCAACTTTCTCAGAGATAGAATCAACACTAAAAGTTAAACCCAAAAATAGTAAGATGATCTCCCGATAACAGTACTCTCTCTCCCTCTTGTCCCAACAAATTCTTCTCTCTTATTTATGTGCTACAACTGAGTGTGAGTGAATGTGTGATAAATAGAGAGGCTCACTTTCTATTTATACTAATTCCCGACTTGACAATAAATCACTAGGGCCGACTTCTCTAGGAGAGTTTAATAACCCTAGGGCCCCACAACTGTGGGGACTTTAACCCTTGATCAATTAGGAGGGTTACCCAATATTAATTTACATGACTTGTTTACATTATTCAATCTCCCGATATGAACATCGAGGCATGACATGACTCAATTACATGATGGATACTTCCCAGAATAAACATCGGGGTACAATACATAAGATATACAAGTGAATACATTCCATAGTTACAAATACATCAACACTCCCTCTTAACTAGGAATGTATTCTCTCGACACAATATATCAGCACAGGTCTTCTTCTCTGTATCATCTAGATCAAGTTATCTTCATCTTCAGGTCATCTTCATCTTCAAGTTATCTTCATCACTAGATTTGGATCATCTCTGGATTTGGAACATTACTGGATCTGGATCATCTCTGGATCATCTCTGCTGGATCATCATCACAGGTGCTATCTCTCGATTCTTCTCATCATAGGAAGTTCTACAGAGCCAACCCTTTTTTTTATGCTGGTTGTGGGCCTAGTCTCCATGTAGGTATTTATCTTCTTCAACACTTATATCTGATCCAATCAGAAAGGCCCATCCGACACTTATATCTGACCATGGGAGGGCCCGACCTGCCCCCATGTTAGAATGGCATGCCCAACACTCACATCTGACCATGGGAGGAACACATCCACCACCATGTAAGAAAGGCCTAGCCATTACATCTGACCATGGGAGGGCCCAGCCTACCCCTATGTCAGAATGGCCCAACCCTTACATCTGACCATGGGAGGGCCCAGCCTGCCCTATGTTAGAATGGCTCAACCCTTACATATGACCATGGGAGGGCCTAGCCTAGCCCCATGTTAGAATGGATCTGCCCTTACATCTAACCATGGGAGGGCCCAGCCTACCCCCATGTCAGAATGGCTCTGCCCTTACATCTGGCCATGGGAGGGCCCAGCCTACCCCCATGCTAGAATGGCTCTTCCATTACATCTGATCATGTGGGAGCCAATCCCACACTCATATTAGAATGGCTATGCCCTTACATCTGATCATGTGGGAGCCAATTCCACAGTCATATCATAATGGATCTCATTTCTAGACTGAGTATTCTTGGTAACTGAGCAGGTGCCTCCATTCTCCTTGGAAGGAAACTCGATCTGGAGAACACCAAGCTTCTCCCTAAAGTACTCAAACTTCACTCTGGCTAAAGGCCTTGTCAACAAATCAGCTATCTACTCGTCCGTCGCAACATATTGGAGCTTAACTGCTCCTCTCTGCACCATATCCTTGATATAGTGGTATTTGATCTCGATATGCTTCGACTTTTCATGGAACATCGGGTTCTTTGACAACTTCACACAACTATGGTTGTCATAATATATACAAGTAGCATCCAATTGGAGATCAAACAAATCAGATAGTAGCTTCCTCAACCACACTGCTTCACAACTAGCCGAATAAGCTGCGACATACTTTGCTTTGGCTATACTTAGTGCCACACAGGATTGTTTCCTACTAAACCAAGAGATCACACCTGATCCCATACTGAAGCAACACCCCGAAGTGCTCTTCCTATCAATGGCACTGCCTGCCCAATCAGAATCCACATAACCCTCCAGGTTAATCTTCTGATCCGCCTCATACTTGAGCCCATAAACAACTATACACTTCAGGTACCTCAGAATATGCTTTGCAGTAATCAGGTGAACATGTCTAGGATCTGTCAGGAACTGGTTCAATGTGTTCACATCAAAGCAAATATCTAGTCTTGTATTCGTCAGGTACATCAATGATCCAATCATCTGACGATACATTGGAATCAACCAATTCTGATGAAGCATCACTCAATAGCTTCAGATTCGATGCCATAGGTGTGGTCATGGATTTGCAGTCCATCATCCTAAACCTCTTCAGGATATCTACCACATACTTCCCTTGTCCCAGGGAGATTCCATCTATATTCTGCCACACCTCCATGCCTAGAAAGTAATGCGTCATACCCAAGTCCTTCATTTCAAACTCGGTAGCAAGCTTCCTCTTTGTATCAGCAATCAACCCATCTATACCTATTACAAATAGATCATCTACATATAGTAGGAGTATCACTAGGTTCCCTTCTTCAATCTTGTAGTAAAGATTGGAATCTGCTTTACTCTTGGTAAAGTCCAAACTAGATAGGAAGCTGTCAATTCTGTCGTACCATGTCCTAGGTGCCTGTTTCAAACCGTACAGGGCTTTCTTCAATTTACACACATGAGTTTCCCTGTCATGTGTCTCAAAACCGAGTGGCTGCTCCACATACACTTCCTCTTCTACTACACCATTCAAGAAAGCAGTATTGACATCCATCTGGTGTATCTTCCATTTCATCAGTACATCCAGAGCAAGTACTGATCTGATGGAAGTGTATCTGGCTATAGGTGCAAAAGTTTCTTCATAATCTATTCCTTCTTTCTGAGAGAAGCCACGAGCCAGAAATATTTCTTTATATTTCTCTATGCTACCATATGCAACATGCTTGATCTTGTAGATCCACTTGGAAGTCACGACATACTTCCCCTCTGGTCTAGGGACAACATCCCAGACATCATTATTCATGATCGACTGGTACTCCTCGATCATATCATCCTTCCATTCTTTCTTCTCTGCCGCTTCTTCATAGTTGGATGGTTCTCTATCAATGATGTCACATAACAGGGCTACATAACCGGAGCAGGACCTAGTTATTTTCCTCTCTCTGTGTATTTCTTCTGGAGCCTTATATCTTTTTGCACCTTGGACAGGCTCTCGTACCCATGCAGGTTTCCTCTTGTGAGGGTTCTTCTCTTGGGGTGGATCTATAGGTTCCTGGGGTTCTTATATTTCTCGATCTTCATCTTGATTTGCATCGTTCATAGTTGTATCTTGAATTCTGGGTACTTCTGTTGCTTCGAAGTCTTCAACTGGTCTCTTTTTGGATTTGTTGTAAGCTGAATCTTTGTCGAATGTTACGTCTCTGCTTATGTCAATCTTCTTGAATCCTGGGAAGTATATTTTGTAAGCTTTCAAGCTTTCACTGTATCCCACAAATATACCCTTCTTTCCAAAAGGATCTAACTTTGTTCTCTTTTCTTTTGGAATGTGTATGTATACAGGACAGCTGAATATTCTGAGATGGCTGACTTCTAGTTTCTTGCCAGAAAATACTTCTTCAGGTGTCTTGTTCTCGAATACTCTGTGTGGAGTACCGTTCTGTACATACACCATTGTTCTGGCAGCTTCTTCCCATAGATGCATGGAAGAGCTTGCTCGTGAAGCATGGCCCTTGCGGCTTCCATGATCATTCTATTATTCCTTTCTGCAACCCCATTATGTTGTGGATTATATGGAGTGGTTAACTCCCTCTTAATCCTTGAATCTTTGCATAACTCTTTGAATTCATTTGATGTGAATTCTTTGCAATTATCTGATCGAAAGGTCTTGATCTTCTTTTCTGTGTGGTTCTTGATCAAGGCCTTGAATTCCTTGAACTTGTTGAATACTTCATCTTTGTTCTTTAAGAAGTATATCCATGTCTTCCTAGAAAAATTATCAATGAAAGAAACATAGTATACATACCCACTTAATGAATTGGATGACATCAGACCGCATACGTCGGTGTGAATGATTTCCAAGATTCCTTTTGCCTTGCTCTCGCTACTTGGAAATGTCTTCTTTGTGTTCTTTCCTTTTGCACATCCTTTGCAGACACAATCATGTTTTGTCTGTATTTCTAGAAGACCTTCAACAACTTTTCTTGCAAGTGGTAGTTTCGTATAGTGCACATGTGCAAGCCTTCTGTGCCAAAGTTCATTTGGATCTACTGAGCCATGGGCCAAAGCTTGTTCTGGTTGGCCCTTCAATTTGTATAGTCCTCCCTCTTGCTCTCCAATTACTACTGCATCATCTATAGTCTTTCCCTTTGGCCACATAAGGACTTGGCCATCTACAAATGCAACCCTCATGCCTTTTGCATCTAATGCAGATATGGAGAGGAGGTTCTTCTTTAGTCCTGGTACAAATAAGACATCCTTCATCTTCATAGACTTTCCAGAGTCTAGTTTATAGGAGGATTCACCACTACCTTTTATTGGATATTGGTAGTCATCCCCAAGTTTGACCTTTTGGGGTGACTCATGTTCTGATAGTTTCACAAATGATTCTTTGAATTCCGTCATATGTTTGGAGGCTCAACTATATATAAGCCAATCATTACTTCCATGTGAGATAGTTCCCGTGACAGCGAAAATCAAAACATATTCTTCATCACTTTCTTGTCTAACTTTCTTCTTGGAAGGTTCATGATCCTCTGCAGCATGAGCATGATGTCTTCTCTTGTTGTTGTTCTTCTTGTGGGAGTTTCTTTTTTTTCTAGGACAATTTTTGGCATAATGTCCTATCTCATCACAACTATAACATCTGAGTTGAGTTTTTCTTGAGGGAGGATGCTTACCTTTAGAATGATGATAGCCCCTTCTGTTTTTCCTGGAGTGTACTGTGAGATCTTGATCTTCACTTCCCATATTTTCTTCTCGGGATGCTATTCGAGCTTCTTCTTGTGAGCATTCCTCCCATAGTCTACTGAAGGTGGCTAACTTTCTTCTAGCACAGATCCCTTGAATAAAGGAGTCCCATGATCTAGGGAGACCATTCAAGGTGGACATTACAATCTCTACATTCTCCACTTCTTCATCCACTGCTTCAAGTTGTTCTTTGATTTGGGAGACCCTTGTGAAGTATGACTGTATGGTCTCTACATTCTGGATCTTCACATTCTTCAACTAGTTCCTCAAAGTCATCTTCTGGTTTATGTTCTTTTCTTCAAACAGTTTGGTCAGGGAATCAAACATAGATTTAGGTGTCTTTAGGGAGGACACCTGTGGTATGAGGTGATCCTTGATTGAATTAGAAATAATCCTCTTAGCCATGAATAATTTCTTCTTATGTAAGGCTTTAGCCTCATCTCCCTCTGAAACTGGAACCTCTTCAATGATGTAAGAGTCCAACTCATTTTCTTCCAGGACCAGGGAGATCCTATACTTCCAGGCTTGGAAGTTATTAGCAACCTCAAGCTTTTCATCAAGTTTGGTATGATGAGACATCTTAACTGAGAACCTCAAATGGAAATACAAAAGATTTAGATCTTAGCAAGTTAAGATGTCGGATCTGGATCTAGAGCTGAATTTCTACAGAGCTGGTTCAGGAGCAGATTAGGGTTTGAATTTCTCGGAGTTCTGTCCAACCAAAAAATTTGATCTTGATCTCTAAAATTTGATTTTGGGGAGGATATCAATCCAGGCCTGGGCTCACTAAAAAATTCCACTTCTCTGAAAATCCCTAATTTTCTGCAGTAGTGTCGAGTCAAAAACTAAAAATGCTCAGAATTAGATTCTGCTTCGACAAAGAGATGCGCCCTAGAGAGGAGAGTCATCCCAACCTCCTTTTTTTGAAAAATCTATGGAGAGAGATCCAAAAAGTAGGAAGCCTTAGTTTTCACAGCTGCACAGTGTCTTCTTCTTAGGTTAGTTATGATACCATGTTAGAATTTTATCATTCAAGCTAGCATTATCTTAGGATCTTTAATTGAGAGAATAACAAGCACATCAATCAAACACAAGAGACAATAGACACAAATATTTTCCTCAGGGAAACCATAAAGGAGAAAACCCCACAACTTCCTCAGAGATAGAATCAACACCAAAAGTAAAACCCAAAAACAGTAGGATGATCTCTCGACAGCAGTAGTCTCTCTCTCTCTTGTCCCAGCAACTTCTCTCTCAGTTATGCGCTACAACTACATGTGAGTGAATGTGTGATAAATAGAGAGGCTTACTCTCTATTTATACTAATTCTCGACTTGACAATAACTCACTAGGTCTGAATTCTATAGGAGAGTCTAATAACCCTAGGGGGCCCACAACTGCGGGGACTTTAACCCTTGATCAATAAGGAGGGTTATCGACTATGACTTTACATGACTTGTTTACATTATTGAATCTCCCAATGGGAACATCGGGGCATGACATGACTCAATTACATTACAGATACTTCTTGGAATAAACATCGGGGTACAATACATAATATATACAAGTGAATACATTCCAAAGTTACAAATACATCAACATATATTTCGTATACGATAACTTTCTATCTTCTTTCCATATTTCCAAGGCATCATTTTAGCAAGGAGGTTTCATAAGTAACAATAGACCAGCATACGCCACTTACCCATCACCTGCATATTAGTAGTAAACTACAAATATTCTAATATGCATAATACATTTCCTAAATCTAGAGACATGTTTATGTACACATCTTGAACAACTATATTTATAGGAAATGACAATTGAAATACTTGTCTTTGTTTGTTTGGTAGACTCCATCTTGATCTCTGTCTTGGATTACTAGAGTTTATGCCAATGTCTTCAACTTCATCATTTGATTATGAGGACCTGTTCCTATCTTGCTCATGATCGGAAATACTGAGCAAGTCTTGTTACACCATATATCACATAGGACTGTGTCTGTGTGTCCTACCAGTGCATCTCTTCTTATCCAATGATGAAATCGATAAGAGTATAATATTCATCTTCATTAATATAGTTCTTCTGGATCATATTCCTTATTACTTTGAGGAATATTTACTTGATTTCTTCTCAACTGCAATATATTCATCCTTGGTTGTATTGAGAGAAACACCAAGCTTTCTGCAATATGTTGGAGTGATATTTCTATTCGTAGGACTATCAAATAAATTCATCATATCTCTGCAGTATTCTTTACGTTCCACATCATTTTCTCTGTATATTTTACTTGGATAAGTAAAATGTCCTTTGGATTTCATCATACCTCTAATCCTAATTATCATGTCAAGATTCTAGAGTTTTGATATCTACCGTAGTAACTCCCTCTGAGGTGGAGCACCATCCTCCCTCTGCATATGTATTAGGACATTGGAGTGACATGTATCCTCCTCTACTACTAGTCTTCTTTGTATCCATCTATGTGATTTCATCCTTTATAGGATGCTATCTTCAATCTTGTAGTAAAGGTTGGGATCTACATCACTTTAGTTGGTCCTCACTGGCTCCTTATGTATCTGTATGTGTTGTCCCATGGGTTCCTACTGAGCTTGTATCAATCCTTCTGTGCATAGATGGTTCTCTGTAGAGAGTCTCAAACCATATAGGTTGCTCGATCGGTTCTCCTACTTTGATTACACCAATTGTCTGGTGTAATATCTACTACTAAAGAGGTGTGTCTAGCCCCTAGAGCAGTGTCTTGTCGACTCTCTTTTTTTGATAGAAACCACGAACCTTGCTTCGAATATTTTGATACTTTGATCTGCGGTATACTTGATTTTGTAGATATACTTGGAATACTTCATTAAAATTCCCTTCATGTCTTGAATTCATATCCAAACATCATTCTGTATTATTGACTGGTAATTCTAGATCATATCATCCTTCCATCACAACTGAACTATTGAGTTGTGAGATGTGCTTCTATTCTTGGCGGGAATGTTATTCCTTCTTGTTCTTTCTCTGCTTGTCATGAGTTTTTATGGCTTGATTGTCATATTTTCTTATTTTTCCATCAATAAATCGGGCACTCCTCCATATGTGATCTTCCTACTAGAACAACTCTCTTGACCGAATTTGGAAGACCATTAAAAAATTGTAATTTATGCTTCTGCTTCTTAGACATTGTCTTCAATGACTTATAATCTCTCCTCAAGATGAGATCTTCTTGTGAAGTAATCATTGATTTTTTTTTGACATTGCACCTTCACATCCTTGCATTGAGTTCTCAAGGTCATATTCATACATGTTGTTCATTGCATCGAACATATCCTTGGGAGCCTTCAAGGATGATACATGTGAGATCCAATGGAAACATAAATACTCATCTTTGTTTTGACTAGGTCCTTCTTTACTTCGACTTCATCATATCGAACTTGTACAAACTTGAACATGTCATTGTTTCACCTTCGGGGTCCGAAAATTTTACCAGAGAAACTAGAGTCCATTCCCTATTTGCGACAACTTACAAAATTTCATTTTTACCTTCATAGACCGAGATATAGCGATTCTCCCTATTTCACATGTTTAAGGCTGAATTCTGGGATTGGATGGAACCCTAAGTTGGAGGAATCATATATCCTATATTAGAGAGAATCTGAGGCTAAAAAAATTATAAAGGGTATATTAAGATGTGATCTTCGGCCTGTCAAAGTTTCAGCTCCTGATACTTCTCCAATATCAAGTTATAGTTAAAGTACCAACATGATAGTTTTTGTCTTCTAGGGTTTTCAAGCATGAAACCCTAATCTTTAGTAGTTGTAGGTGTAGTCGTGTTTCGGCTGCACAAATAATTCTTTCGGGGTGGCTCTAATACCATGTTATATTTTTAATAGTTTTACAAGATCTAAAAACATTTAGCATCATAACATCATAACCATAAGAAATGTATTACTGAAAGAAAGACAAGTGCAACAACACAAGAGAACACAACGATTTTCCTCGGGGAAACCACAAGGGAGAAAATCCCGCAAAACTTCCTCAGTATAGAATTCGACCAAGTACAGTGTAAAACCCCAAAAACAAGAATAGTTTCTCATATTCTATAGTACACACACACACACTCTCTCTCTCTCTCTCTCCAATGCAATACTTGAGTGTAATATATGTGAGAATGAGAGAGGCACCTCACCTATTTATATTCAATAGATGAGTGCCTCAACTAACTAACTAAGTTGGCCAGGTTCCCTAATTATGGTATACCTACATTGGGAGACTCAAAATACATTTTATATATTACTTTTGTGGGTACTATTGCCCCGACTTACAACAGAGGGTTTACCTCATGACTTTTACATGACCAATTACATCAAGGACATCTCTGAATGGAGGAATAACATCTCCGAAGGAGAATACAACAAAAGTACAATAGAATATCTTCTGAAGTTACAATACTTTAACATCACTCAACTATAAAACATTGTAAAGTATCAGTAAATTGGTTGAAATTTTACTTAACAAAATTTCCTAGATGATTTTGTATTCACTTCAAACTTGCCATGTACTCTTGCACTAGGGCACCTTGTAAATGAAATCCAAGCTAATATAAAATGGACATTAGATATCCCATTTTTGAATTCAAATAAATAAATTTGAAAATGAGCTTGAAAAACAACACTTCTTATATACCAATTCTTTAGCATAATTTTTCCATCCATTTCCACTAGATAGTGGTCCACTCATTTTTTTAGGACAAAGCATGTCTCTCCTAGTAACCATGCACCCCAACAACCTTTGACATGGAGGGAATTAAGGAGTGTGAAGGTGATCTTTTCAATATCAAAATTCTTTTGAACAAAGTAATAACCATCTAAGAGGTTTAACTTTTTCTCCAAATCCTATGCATATATCTAGCCTTCAAATAAAATAATGTCAAATATAAATCATACCTCGAAGGGTGTTACACCACTGAAATTATTGTTGATTGAACTTGTCTCGATCCTTGTTGGCAATCATCAAATGATTTGGGTGAAATTATTCATCATCTTGTTCATTTGTCAGGTGAAAGCTTCCTCAAGCAAGAACTTTGTATGACATCCTACGGTTTCACACCTCATTTATTCCAACATGTGAGGCTTTTTGGGTTCGTGTAAGCGATTTTCCCCATGCTCAATTAGTTTGAGATCCAACTCTCAAGACCTGGACCTTGTTGGGTATATGCACTGAGAAAAATTCTCTAATACCATTGATCTAGATTACATAGAAAACGAAATGAAGGAAAATAATATAAATGGAAACACATACAACAAAATGAAGGAAAACAATATAAATAGAAACACATACAACAATATTGTCAAGAGGAAAGTAATATATAGTATAATCGAAATTATGTTAATGAACTAAATGGAAGAAGACTGTAAATCACAAAGCAATGCAAAGTAGCTAGAATAGTGGTAGGTTAACTCTAAACTGATATGCACTGGCTATGCTTTCTTTCAAGAAAACATTACAAGAGAAAAAACCATTTTAACATAAAGTACAATGTCCTAAAGTGGAATATCCCTAACCCTAGGAAATGATATGGCAAAAGGAATGTGGGCCCTAAGAAGGCTAGTTGATTCCCTAGAGCACAACAAATGCATAGAAACTCCATTTAGGACATTTCATGGACCATTACAAAGCTTCACTCATGTTATATGAATTTGAAAGGCCATGCAATCAAAATAATGTATGTTCGATACTTTAAAAAATGAAATAAAAATGAGTAAGATATGGAATTTTCTCCGATCATAATCTCATTTCTTACCACTCATTATTTAAGTCAACATGAGGAGACCAATAATGACATCTAAATGAACACTCATATAAACTCTTGTTTACACTGTAAAAGATAATTAAAGTTTGCTCACAAAAAATAATCCTAAAAAAGAAAACTCTTTACATTTAAGAAAACTCAAATAAAATTAATATTTAAATATGTACCCCTATTAAAATTATACATATAACATAAATACTTATCTATATATTAAAAAAACAACTTACTTTACAATATTGTGAAAAACTAATGACATTCAAAATAACATTCATAAAAACTACAGTATAAAAGATAAAGTTTATTGAATAATAATAATCTTTGTAAAAACACTCTTCTATATTTTAAAAAAACTTTAAATATAATTTATATTATAACCATTAAAATTATACATATAGCATAATTATTTTTTATAAAATTTCATCATATATATTTTAACTTCTTTGATTAAATGTTGAAAAGATCACAATCTTGTTCATTATGTTGTAAAATAATCCAATCAAACTTCTTATATTTTTAAAGTTAATTTTGAACGTTTCCTTTATTTATGGATTGCATTGACTAAGTTGGTTTATGATGTTGATGTCGGAGAAACCACAGTATCGAAATGACCAAGTTGACGTTTCGGATCCATATCAGGATCATCATGAGGACAATGTCGAAGGTGGAGAGATTGAGAATCATTGATAAATACTGAACCTGTCCAATTCACAATGGAACTTGAGGAAAATGGGAGCATGCCATTTCTAGATGTCCTCCTCACAAGAAAAGAAGATGGCACTCTTGGACACGGGGTGTTCCGTAAAAAGACGCACACGGACAACTACCTCCACGCAGACTCCCACCACCTTCCTTCCCAAAAGATAGGTGTTCTCAATACCCTGGCAGTGAGAGCCTCGAGGATTGCGGATTCAGAACATATTAAAAATGAGAAAGACCACCTCAAAGAAGTCTTCACAAACATAGGTTACAAACCCAAGGTCATCACGAAGACCCTCGGCAAAACCCACAACAAGAGCCTTACGGGGTTGAAAACCTCAAACAACAAGACCACCACGAATCCACGAGCTTACTTACCGTACATACAAGGGGTGGCGGATAAGATCTCTAGAATTCTCAATAAGAACAACATTACGACCTCGTTCAAACCTCTAGAGACCATTAAGAATAGAATGAGATCTGTTAAGGATCCAGTTGATCATACACAATTCAGAGGGGTTTATAAGATCCCTTGTTCATGCAAGATCAGCTATATAGGGGAGACGGGACGTTCTTTCCACACGCGGTTAAAAGAACATGGGGCAGACATTAGAAAAGAACGTATCCATTCCTCATCCCTTGCGGAACATGTAGCCAAAACCAAACATCACATTTGCCTAGAAGACACCATTATCCTCGCGAAAGAAGACCACTATTTTAAAAGAAAATTTAGAGAGGCCTTAGAGATCACCAAACTCCCACACAACCTAAACAGAGATGGTGGCCTTGAGGTGAGCACTAGTTGGCTTCCCGCTATTCTCAATCGGAAAGGCCACTCTGTCCCTTAACCTTTTTTCTTCTGCCCCCTTTTTCCTCTTTCAAGCCCCTCCCCCTTTATTCCTCTATCCTCCTTCCTTGGCCTTAATTATTACCTTTATCCTTAAATACCCTAAAATTTAAAACTAAATTTGAAAGATCTTTTTGAAAAATCATTTTAAAACTTTAGGTTTTTGAAAATAGATTATAAGCAACTTTTAGACCCCTTTCCCTAAGTTTAGACATAAAACCCTACTTTTAAAAATACCCTACTATTTATTACCTTATCCTTAAAAAATACCCTAAAATTAAAAATGGAAAGATATTTTTGAAAAATCATTTTAAAACTTTATGTTTTTTAAAAATAGATTATAAGCAACCTTTAGATCCTTTCCCTAAGTTTAAACATAATTATAAGTTAAAATTAAATTAAATAGGGTAAAATTAGAATTAAAAACTAAATTAAAATGAAATTAACTAAATTAAATTGAAATTAAATAAAATTTTCCCTATTTTTAGGCATTTAAAATGTAATTAAATAATTTTCCTTCGGTCTAGACACATTAATAGGAATTTAAAATAATATTGGTTATAAATGATAATATAACTTATAAGAAACTCATTACTAGGGTATGTTTATTAGTTAAATCAAAATAAAAAAGGTAAGATTATAATTAATAAATTAAAATAAAATGTAATTAAATATAAATTTCCCTAATAATAGGCATTTAAATTGAAATAATTTTTTTTTCCTTAAGTCTAGACAAATTAATAGCCATTAAAATAAAATTTGTTATTAATAATAATTAAAACTTTTGACATTTTGATATATAAAAAATTTTATTAACGTTTTTAAAAATAATTATTTATTAAAAATTTCTCTTTTTCTCCAATAAAATTTTTAATAGTAGCCATTGTTGAAATTTTTTAATAATATAAACTTTTTCTTTTTCCACGAAATAGGTTTAAAGAATAAATTTTCCGCATACTTTGATATTAAAATAAAATTAATAAAAATTTTTAACCTAGAAAACCCTAGTCTCCGCGGCCGACCTTAAACCTTTTCTACCCAGGTTCAGTATTTATCAATGATTCTAAATCTCTCCACCTTCGACATTGTCCTGATGATGGATCCTGATATGGATCCGAAACGTCAACTTGGTCATTTCGATACTGTGGTTTCTCCGACATCAACCTCAAAAACTAACCACCACAGAAATTTAGCAACAGTAAGTTGGTTTAATTCAAACGTTCCCTTTTCGGTATTTGGAATAATGGATTGTATTGAAAACGTATATTCCTCTTAAAATTGAGATTATATTAACCAATCACCGGGTAATCCTACAATTAACAAGGAAGGGAAGAAACAAAATATCTATACTAGCACTCTTACCAAGGTAAATAAACTTACCTATAAGGAAGCGTACCATGTATACTTTCCAGGGGACTAAAATGTAGCTGGTCTAAAGCCAGTGTTTCTCTAATGGGCCAACTTGATATTAGGCCCAATATTTGAGAAAATAGGGTTAAGATCTTAGTATCTTTTTTTATTTTATTTTTTCCACAAGAAAACTCTTAGCTTTTTTTATTAAAATTAAAAAACCGTTTTATATGGATCCAATACTTGGGTCTTTTCATATGGCCAAAATTGGCATTAACAAATGAATATTATTAAGCTAGGCCATAGGGAAAATGTTGTCACATTACTCATAATACAAAAAAAATCTATATAAAGGATATATCATCTTATCAGATGTAGAAGAAAGAGACCAAAATAGAAATCCCGCGATCAAAAAAAGAAAATAGATGATCCCTTCATGGTTCACCAAACGATTACTACACTGATTTTTGTCATCACACCATCTTTGAAATCCCATCTATGCCAAATGCCCTCCCTAAGAGAGAGACCGCTTTTAGATAACATATCCGCTTCTTGGTTTTTTTCCCTATAGATACGCTGAAAAGAAACGTGTTGAAATAATCTCAACAACTTGTTAGTGATATCATATAGGGGGATAAGAGGAGATTTTTGGGCCTATATTTTTTGCGGAAGCAATCAATAACTAGGTTAGAATATACCAAAATATGAATTTGCTCGGTGTGCAGTTAGACTTCCAAATTAAGTCCAAGACGAAGTGCTTGGAACTCTACAAAATTGTTAGTGGCAATGCCCAAACTAGTAGCAAAGGAAATATGGTGGGTTGCTGAGAGAAACAGAACACCACTTGCACCTCTGAGGGAAGGTTGAAATTGTGTTGCACCATAAAAGTAAATCCACGTAATGGATAGATCAATGCATGGATTCTTAACTCGGTGGACATGATTAACTGATAATATCTGAGGAAATATAATGAGAGTTGCTAGTCCTTTTGTTGCACAAATAAAAGGAGATGATGACCTGTCCTAAAAAATATTATCATTCCTAATAATCCACAATCGCCAAAAACTAATAGCTAGAAGAGCTTTGTATACATTATGGACTTGATAGTTGCACCAAACAGAGAAATCCTCATGGATGTTTGCACCCTCCCATATTAGCGGATGACTTGTCACATAATGAAGTTGGTCCCAGACTTGGGAAGAGAAGCTACACCCCATAAAAAGATGGTCAATGCTTCCATTGGATATGCAACAAAGAGGACATATCCCAGGCCCTTCCCATATTTTCTGCATAAGAAAGTACCAAATAAATATTCGGTTTAATAAGACCAACTAGAGGAAGAGCTTGCACTTTAAAGGACACAAATTAACTGCCAGATAACCAAGTGCCATCATAAAGGAGTGGGAAGATTTTGAAGAGATCACAAAACCATAAAACCAAATTTAGGAGCATAGAACCCTCTTTCCTGATTTTTGGACCAAAGGAGCGAGTCTGATTTCTTTGAAAGACAAATAAAAGAAGTTTTCAAGGCATTAATATAGGCATTCCAAGGCAGGCAATGTTCTCGGCTATGAAAACCCATGTGGTTTGGTGAAAACCATTATTGTGAGAGATAAGTAGTATTCATAGAGTCTTGAATCTGATAAAGGAAGGTAAATCCCCAATCCCTAAGATCCTCCACGAGGGGGAGAGGGAGCAGATGTTTCCTAGTCCCCCCTATCCAAGGGTCTTGTCCAATCTTGAGGCTCCTACCATCACCAACTTTCTTGTCACATACCCCAATTTTGTAAAATTATGTAATTTGTTTTATTTTATTTCTGAGACATTATGTTAAACATTATCCTAAGTAGGGATTGATGACTCATCAGAGTCAACAGTTATGGAATGTAATTGAGAATATTTTATTAATAATAAATAAATTATGGAGACAACAGAATGGGAGAGCTGTTAAAAGAGGTTACTGGT
>LPNX010713858.1:66847-170403 GCA_001517045.1 Pseudotsuga menziesii
ATCAAATACATTTGCAGCAGGATGTGCCACTCCCGAACATAGCCATGTACCGGATGTTTGTAATGCAGAACGAGGAAATCGAGAAGCAGGTTCAGGAGCTGATTGAGAAAGGGGTCATCCGGCCAAGTACTTCTCCTTGTGGCTCTCCTATAGTCTTGATTCCGAAGAAGGATGGGTCTTGGAGGATGTGCATCGACTATAGGGCCCTTAACAAAATCACCATTAAAAACAGGTATCCTCTTCCTCGCATTGATGATTTGCTTGATCAGTTGAAACATGCAACTTACTTTACAAAATTGGATCTGCGTAGTGGGTATCATCAAATCCGGGTTGCTGAAAATGATGCCTGGAAAACAACATTTAAAACAAAACAGGGTTTGTATGAATGGCTTGTTATGCCTTTTGGACTCTGTAACGCACCTGCTACTTTCATGCGGGTCATGAATGATTTCTTTCGTCCATTCATTGATGATTTTGTAATTTTATATTTGGATGATATCCTAGTGTTTAGCAAAACCTGGGAAGAGCATATTGTACATGTGAAATTTTTTTTAGATGTACTAAGGAAGGAGAAGCTTTCTGTAAAAATGTCTAAATGTGAATTTGCTAAAACTTCTTTAGTATATCCGGGTCATATTATTGGTGGAGGCCACCTGCGAGTGGACCTAGCCAAGGTTGCTGTCATTGTAAATTTGCCATGGCCTAACATCGTTACTGAAATCAGAAGTTTTTTGGGTGCGGTTCAGTATTGGAGGAAATTCATTTCTGGGTTTTCCTCCATTGCTGCGCCATTACATGTGTTGACAAGCGTCAAAGAGATTTTCCAGTGGGGAGGCAAGAATCAGAGAGCCTTCGACACTTTGAAGGAAAGGATTAGCACAGCCCCAGTTCTGACATTTCCATATTTGTAGTAGCCATTTGAGATCGAGACCGATGCCAGTGGGTTTTCCATGGGAGCCGTTTTGATGCAAGGGAGGAAGCTAGTCTGTTACCATTTAGAAACGTTCTCTACTGCGGTAAGTAACTATCTGACTTATGACAAAGAATTGTATGCTTTAGTACAGAGTGTGAAGAAGTGGAAACATTATATCATGGGAAAAGAAACAGTCATACATACTGATCATCAGCCACTTCAATATTTACAATCTCAAACTAAAGTACAACAAAGTAGGCATCTAAGATGGATGGGATTCTTACAACAGTTTCATCTCATAATTAAGTACAAAAAGGGAATTCATAATAAGGTAGCAAACATGTTATCAAGGCCTCCTACAAATGCTTCAATCATTCTTCAAAATAGTTCATTAACACATGAAAGTTATATTGAACAATATGCAGAAGATAAAGATTTTAGGAAAGTATATGCATCACTAATACATGGTAAACAGGAAGAGAACTATTATGTGCATAATCAACTCTTGTATCATCTCGGTAAACTCTGTATTCCAGAGAAATAGAGAGTGCATGTGATTCGAGAAGCACATAGTTCATTGATTGCAGGACATTTTGGTGTAAGTAAAATGTTGACAATATTGCAGAATCACTATTATTGGCCTCAGATGCAAGAAACTATAGCTAAATATATACGAGGATGTGTTATGTGTGCAACAAGTAATCCTATCAATAGGAAGTTGGGGTTATACACACCTCTTCCAGTTTCTTCTCGTCCCTGGGAAAGTATTTCTATGGACTTTGTAGGAGGACTACCTATGTCTAGAAAAGGTCATGATTGTCTATATGTTGTTGTGGACAGATTCAGCAAAATGTGTATCTTAATGCCATGTAACAAACAAATCACTGCTGAACAAACAACTCATCTATTCTTTCAGAATGTTTGGGTACATTTTGGGCTACCCATGTCTATTGTATCTGATCGGGATTCCCAGTTCTTGGGAGAATTTTGGTCAACTTTATGGGAGCTTATGGATACCAATTAAGAAAAGTACAACTTTTCATCCACAGAACGATGGGCAAACAGATATAGTAAACAGAACCATGGTTCAGCTGCTCTGAGGATATTGTAGTAAACATCCTAAACTTTGGGATGAGTAGTTGCAATATATACAGCATGCTTACAATCATGCAGTTCATTCTTCCACGAAAAGATCTCCTTTTGAAACTTGTTTTGGTTATCTGCCAAAAACACCAATGGACTTCTCTTTTGGCAAAGATGCAGTGGATGGACATCATGATGCAGATAAAGCTCTAAGATTCATTCAGAGAATCCAAGTGGTGCAGCAGATAGTTCAGGAACAGTTGGAGAAGAGCCAGGCAAAGTACAAATCCAGGCATGACAAGCATCGAGTTGATCATCAATTTCAAGTTGGTGACAGAGTTTGGTTACATATCACCAAGGAAAGAATGAAAGGTGAAGGTAAAAAGCTTAAGCCTATCAGGTATGGTCCTTTTGAGATCTTGGAAAAGATTGGAACTAATGCTTTTCGCTTGAATTTGCCTCCATACATGCAAATTTATTCAGTTGTCAATGTTGAGAATCTTAAACTGTATGAACCTCCTATGATCATGGATGAGGAAACTAACATATAGATTCCTTCTGTTGATGATATGGCACCTGAATACATGAATGAGTTGTAGGATGATGTTATTCTTAACAGAAATGTGAGGACTTCACGAAGGGGGAATGCTGAGTACCTTCAAGTGGGGCTTAAAGGCATGCATCCTAGCAAATCAAGATGGATGGAGATTGGAAAAGTGAGGGAGCTGTACCCTCACTTACTTGCAGAATGATTCAAGCTTTTGGTGGTCCAAAAGCTCTCTAGTGGGGAGGAATGATCTAGTGGATTATTCATCTTCAAAATTACACTGATCCAATATGGTATAATAGTAGTTAATCTATGGTTTTAAATCACATGCTAGCCATTATGCGCACATGCCGCGCAGCTTATCGCATGCCGCGCAGTTATGTAGGGGCCGCGTAGTTGCGCACCGTCAAGTGAGCATCGAATGGTTCATGGAGGTTAGGCATATGCCGCGACATTTGTATGCTGCGACAGCGGATCGGGTATATGGCGAAGTCCTTATATGCCGTGACATTTGTATGCTACGATAGTGGATCCGGTATATGGCGAAGTCCTTATATGCCGCGACAGCGGATCGGGTATATGGCGGAGTCCTTATATGCCGTGACATTTATATGCTGCGAAGTTGATGGTGACATCAAACGGTTACGTTACATGTGGCATAGCCCAGTGGAGGCCGTTGCAATGTGTTGTAAGGTAGCGTATGAGCATGGAGTTGGTTGCAACGTTTCGGGGATCTGAAACGTCGTGGTAACATAACGCTTGGGCCGTGACTTGGTGGGATTGCATGGTTCAGTTAGCATATGGTTGTAACAATAATAAAGAAGATAATAGCTGTGGTCCGTTACTCATCCTCTCGCTAAATGCTTAAATAGAGGATCGCTGGCCACATTGGGGGGGGCAGAGTGGTTTAGAGCACATAGCTTCACTTTTCTGCTACGAAAGCTTGGGGAGTTACTGTGAAGGCGCAGATGCTATTGCTTTTGAAGTCAACATTCTTTGTTATATTTTAGCTTTCTTTTCTAATTGTAATTTCCAGAAGAGAGGTCTTAAAGACTTTGTACAACATTCTGGTTACAGTTGCTGAAGTTGATTCCAGAACCATTTTTGTACCATCTTAAAGAGATTAATTGGATCGGTACCCATTGGAGAGGGACCCGGAGACGTAGCCCAGTGGAGGGGGTGAACTCCATTATCAATTTCTGTGGTTGTGGCTCTCTATTTCAGTGTTTTCTCATTTTTGTTCAGTTTAGTTGTTTCCTTTCCTGTTTAGTTTGCTATTATATCAGATTTCAACATTTAATTAACTGTTAAAGCTATTTGATGAATTCAGCAAACTGATTAACGCATTCTTTAAATAAAATTTTAATGCACTCAAGTTGAGGTCCGATGGATCAATGTTCCACCCAACCATAGGCTAATTGTGTTCATTAATATCTCAACACAACTGCCACCCCCGAGCTAGACATGACTTCCACAAGGAACTAGGGAACAACAGACTCATAAACAACCAGATCACATCACACACAGTCAAGCCAACCCATAGTTGGATTTCATAGTCTGTCCAGCCAAGCCAACACACATTTTGGTTTCACAGATTGTCCAGCGAAGCCAACACACAGCTGGGTTTATCCGACTACAGGAAAAAAAGAAAAACATATGGGTTTCATAGGCTACTCATCCAAGCCATCTCACTACTAGGTTTCACAGGATATTTAGCCAAGCCAACTAACAGTTGGGTTTCACAGACTGCACATAGTCAAGCCAACATTTACATTAAGGACCATCCAATCCAACATATGGATTTATCAGGAACTCAACCAACCCATCTCACTGCTGGGTTTCACAGGCTATTCAACCAAGCCATCATTCACAGTTGGGTTTATCAGGCTATCCAACCAAGGATTACACACCTGGACAAAATGCACAAAATGCACAACTAAACCAACTACTAGTTGGATTTATCAGGCTACTCAACCAAGCCAATATCTATTTGGCCTGACATCCACAATACCTACACACCCAACACAAGTAAGCATCCCCTTCTCTGCTACGCATTCCCTCGTTCTATGCCTTCCCTTCTAGTGCTCTTCAGGGTGTGCATAGAAGATTCACCAACCACTCTTATCTTTTTGGTGAGGTTCCTCTCTGCACTAGGTTTCTCAATCCCATTCCTCATCTCTTCCACTCCCAAGTCTTGCATATAGTTCAAACCCAAACTAGGGTGCACATCACATCAAACCACAGGGAGACACAACAACATAGGCTTCACTCTGTAACATAGAGAAACATGGTCTCATACCACTCTGCAGTTCAGGATAACACTGGAACACAACAAACAGGGTCTCGACAAAGGAAAATACTTGTAGAACAACCCGTTTCGTGACTCAGGAGATTGATCAACCTTCAAATGCTCCACCAAAACAAGCGCGACTGCTGGATAGGGCGAAAATGATCTACAACGAACACTAAGGAACAAAAAAACCTCCCTCCCTACTGAGGAAATATGGATTGGAATGCATCATGTGCTTCCTTGCGTTAAAAGCAAGATCACAGATTCCCAGAAAACACGTTGTAGGAAGCTCAGTCACGAAATCGACTACCATGCCTTGCTCTTCCCAAGACATTAACTGCCTCAATCGTTCTTCTGGAAGAATTGAATGATTGAGGATAGAGGAAAAAAAGGTAGCTGAGGGTTCATGGGTTCCCCCATTGACATTTGGTCTCACCCTATTGGTTTAGGAGTTTGACTAACTCTCCTCCCTATTCCTTGTGAAATCATATCTCCATCTCTTTCACGTTGCAGTGCATAGCTAGTTGTGGTATTTTATTAAATTGTATATTTAAATGATATTCCAAAATGTGTTGTGCTTGACTTAGCACTATAACCATAGGTATCAACCTTGATCACCTATACACAAAACACCAATCAATGGCAAGGCCTTGGCCTTGAGCTCCTCGCCATGATTTAAATACAATATATACATCATGTACAATTTTAATACCATGGGGTCGAAACCAGGGTGTTACATTCCCCTCCCCCTTTCATTGGCACTGTCCTTAATACTTTACAAAATTGAACAAAATTGGATGTACCAATCACATGGAATCCTCCATATCCCATGTAGCCTCATTCATACCATAGTGCTTCCAATGTACCTTTACCTGTCTGATGACTCGATTCCAGAGCATTGTGACCTTCCTGTCGAGGATGCACAATGGCTCGGTTTGGAACTCTCCCTCGAGTTCCACCTACAACTTCAACCACAATTGACTGATGATCTTCTTGACGATCCTCTAGCACTGCATAAATTCTAGGGATAGTCCATGCCACTTAACCCATAGTTTCAGCTTCTTGGATGTTGTGAGTTTTCCTTACATACCCATTCTCCAGTGCACAATTCTTGCGCATATGATTTTCTCTACATCTCCAGCATTGGAGAGGTTCTATGATCTCTTTTGGATTTCTTACCCTATCATCCATCGCTCTGGCTGGCTTATTCACAACTTGTGATGGATGCCTTTTCTGATTTCAGAAGTGAGAAGGTTTGAAATCTTTCTTCCTTTAGTCAAACTTCTCATTCTTCTTGTCCTTCCATGCCTTATGGACATCAGGTTTTCCTTTGTTCTGATCATAACAATACTTATCCTTCATGATAGCATCTTCTAGAGTTTTAGGTTCATCAAACTCAATCCTGTCTTTGTAAGACTGATGTAACCCACTCAAAAAACGCTAGATTTTCACTTTATAATTCTTGATGTATCCGACATACCTCAACAACTCCAAGAATTTGTTTGCATACTCTTCCATGGTCAGCTGTCCCAATATCAACTCATGGAACTCTTTAATCTTGTCATCATACTACCTTCCAGAGAGGTACTTCTACTTGAAATACTTCTTGAACTACTTCCACACAATCTTTCTGTCATTGATATTCCTCACTTTCCTGAGGTGCTCCCACCATATAGATGCTCTTCCATTCAGATTGAAGATAGCTACCCTTTCCTTCATATTTCTAGAGTAGTCTTGGACTTCGAAATATTTCTTCATCCCAAGAAGCCAAGCTTCAACTTCTTGAACAATCTTTACTTCCCCATTAAAGGTAGGAGGCCTCCTTGCCTTCATAAATTCATCACGTGAAATGTTCCTGTAATGCCTCTTCCTCTTATCCCTATGAGATTAATAGCTTGAACCCCCAGTGGATCCTTTAGAGTCAAATGATCTACTAGAAGATCTCTTTCTTCTCCTAGAACTGCTTTTACTTCCTTTTGGATTATCTTCCCGATGCTCATAGTTCATCCTGGATATCTGTCAAACTCTATAGCATGGCTTCATTCAACTGGTTCTTCTCTTCACGAGATTTAATCAATCTTCTCATGGTGGCTGCAATATCTGGGGGGGTATATTGATATCTCCTTCCATTAGATTATGTCTCAAAATTTCCAACTTGAACGTTGCCCCCCATAACATCTTCCTCCTGCCCATATGGATCCTGTGCATCATTCATGTTGTAGGTTCTCATGGCTGTGCCAAAAACCAACTTTTCCCAAACTGCACTATGACTCTGCAAAATGTGTTAATAAACACCATTTGTTAGACAATATCAGAATTCAAAAACACTTACCGACTGTTCACTGCAAAATTGGAAACTAATAGCCACGACGAAGATTAAGATCAACGGACAAGGTTGATCCCTTAAAAAATAAACGGTTGACAACGATTTCACTGGGAGAACTAATGTAGACAAAGAAATTTTTGTTATGCACGATAGGAAATGCACGTAAATGATGTTCCATCTCCCCATTGGATATTACGCTCGAAGATCGGAGGTATGAAAGTCACTTTATGGAGTACAGAATCTTTAAGTAATTGGGTTCATCGTCAATTTGAAGTTTGCTCTTTATTGAGGGCTGCCTGAGACATTTGGCTGGGTTAGCTAAATTTAGTGGTTCTGCTAAATAGCACTCCGGTCTTGCTACAAATTTTCTCTCCGCAACTATTAACTTGGCCCATTCAGGCCCAATGTTGTAACCATTAGCTTTGACACCACAATGTCATGTACCCATACCCCGATTATCATGCGAAATTAAAAATTTTCTTAAAGAACTATGTTTCTTCTTTTGAAACACAGGGAATGGTCGTGAAAACACTCTTCAACATTCATACTTGAGCTCAAGAACCATTGTAACGGTCGTTCCTCCCTTGATAGATCCATTATGTGACCAGAAATTCTTTTTCCGCACTGAACCTTCCCTTTCTGCCCTTTGCCTTCTGCATTCCACTGCGGAATCGAGAATTAGAAGCACAAAGTGCGACGGAGTCATTCAAACCTCTTTCCGCATTCCGCCTTCAGAACCCGGAAATCAGAAACATAACTTTTGACGGAATACCTTATCCATGTTTCTGCCTTCCACATTCCGCCCTTCCGCCCTTCAGTGCGGAACTCAAGAATCATAAAACTAATCAAATGACAAAATCCTTTAATGGATTTCTGCCCTCCGCTGCCGACCTCAGAAATTGAAAAACAAAGATGAAGTTGTCCTGCAATTAGCTATGTTGCTGCAACGTTCCACCCAGCCATAGGCCAGTTGTGTTCATTAATCTCTCAACACAACTGCCACCCCTGAGTTGGGCATGACTTCCACAAGGAACTAGGGAACATCTGACTCGCACACAGGTAGATCACATCACACACAGTCAAGCCAACACACAGTTGGGTTTCACAGACTGTCCAGGCGCAGCCAACACACAATTGGGTTTATCCGGTTTCTGGAAAACAAGACAAACAGATGGGTTTCGTAGGCTACTCATCCAAGCCATATCACTGTTGGGTTTCACAGGCTATTCAACCAATCCAACTAACATTTGGGTTTCATAGACTGCAAACAGTCAAGCCAACATTTACATTAAGGACCAGCCAAGCCAACATATGGGTTTATCAGGAACTCAAGCAAGCCATCTCACTGTTGGGTTTCACATGCTATTCATGCAAGCCAACATTCACAGTTCCATTTATCAGGTTGTACAACCAAGGATTACACACTTGGCCAAAATATGCAACAAGACACAACCAAGCCAACTACTAGTTGGGTTTATCAGGCTGCTCATCCAAGCCAATATCTAATTTTGTTTCATAGGCTGCCCAACAAAGCCAATATACAATTGGGTTTCACAGGATGTCAGCCAAGCCAATCTCCTTTGGGTTTCACAGGCTGCCAAGGTAGTGGAAAGGTAGAATGACTAAGCTAGTGGCTCATTTAAGAGCTAGGGACACCTCAATAAGATCTATTTGGCATGGCATCCACAATACCTACACACCCAACACAAGGAAGCATCCCCTTCTCTACTACATAGTCCCTCAGGCTATGCCTTCCCTTCAATTGCTCTTCAGGGTGTGCATAGAAGATTCACCAACCACTATTATCTTTTTGGTGAGGTTCCTCTCTGCACTAGGTTTCTCAAGCCCATTCCTCATCTCTTCTATGCTTAAGTCTGGCATACGGTTCAGACCCAAACCAGGGTGCAAATCACAAAAAACCTCAGGGAGACACAACAACACATGCTTCACTCTGTAACACAAAGAAACAAGGTCTCATACCACTTTGCAATTTATGATAAAAATGGAACACAACAACCAGGGTCTCGGCAAAGGAAAATACTTGCAGAACAACTCGTTCTGTGACTCGGGAGAGTGATCAAACTTTGAATGCTCCACCAGAACAAGCGTGACTGCTGGATTGGGAGAAAATGATCCACAACGAACGCCGAGGAACAACAAAACCTCCCCCCGAGTGAGGAAATCTGGACTGGCACACATCATGTGCTTCCTTGCGTCAGAAGCAAGATTACGACTTCCCAGACTGCAGGCAACTCAGTCACGAAACTGACTGCCATGCCTTGCTCTGCCCAAGACATTAACTGCCTCAACCGTTCTTCTGAAAAAATTGAATGATTGAGGACAAAGGACAAAAAGGTAGATGAGGATTCATGGGTTTCCCCATTGACATCTGGTCTCACCCTATTGGCTTAGGAGTTTGACTAACTCCCTTCCCTATTCCTTGTGAAATCATGCCCCCATCTCTTTCACGTTGCAGTGCATAGCTAGCTATGGTATTTTATTAAATTGTATATTTACATGATATTCCAAAACGTGTTGTGCTTGACTTAGCACTATAACCATAGGTATGAACCTTGATCACCTATACACAAAACACCAATCAATGGCAGGGCCTTGGCCTTGAGCTCCTCGCCATGATTTAAATACAATATATACATCATGTACAATTTTAATACCATGGGGTGAAAACCGGGGTGTTACACTTGCGACTCAATTCTCTATCTCAGAGGGTCTCAGGGATAATATTTTGTACTCTCGAGTAGATTTCGTGAGTGGTCACCGTCTACACTGATGTGAGAGAAGATATTTTCCCCTTGAGATGCGAAATAGATTGTAGTTTGTATGAGGATGACCTTGTATAAATCCCAGAGTGGGAGGCTTTATATGAGCTCAAATTATAAGTTCTATGTACGGGGGTGGGAGGAGTAACAATCTATGTCAGGATGCAGAATGAAGACTCCTCTTCAAGGGGGGATTCAGTAACTGAAGGGAAAAGAGAAGAATGGTTCATAGTGTTTCCTACCAGGAGTATACTAGGAGCGGACCCACACACTTGAAGAGAAGCATAGGTTAAGGGTTCTTTGAGTGGAATAAATGAGGACATACCCAAAAAGAATAGGGGTGCCAAAGGTAATACTGGACTGATCAGCCATGGGGGGAAGGGTAAGGGATGGCTAGGAATTGGTTCATTCGCTTGAACATAGGGCTCCGGAGGGGGTAGTGGCTACGAGTCCTTATGAACCCTAAAAGGGGAGGCTTTCGAGGGACTACTTCATGAGAGTGAACACAAACCAACAACAAAAGGATGGAAATGATTTGGTGAATATTGCTTACTTGGAGAATGAACCTGTGGATTCTGGATTCTTTGAAGATGGGGCCCTAGATCTTCTTCAGTGATGGATATGGAGCACTCGAGAAGAGTATCTTGAGACAGGCACTCAAAAGGAAAATATTTAACCAGAATAGGATGATTGCACCATGAGTTCTCTTCAATGTGTGTAGGCGAGGAGGAATAAAGAAAAACTTCACTGTCCAAAGATGACGAGGATAGTTTAGTGAGAGACATGAAATCACTAGAAATTTTGACCTTTTTTCCACAAACCCAAAATTGTGGAACACTAGCCAACAAGTTCTCTCCAAATGACCGGCCATACTCATGGCATGTGTTGCACCTAAAGGGTATATTTGAGTAATCGATAAGTTGGGTGTATATATATTTTCCTACGGATAAGTCGATATCTACCAGGAGGCCTTCTCTTAAATCTACATCCACCAGGATTCTAGCAACGACCATCAACCTTGACTCAATAAAGCTGAAATTTGCTGAAACATATTCACCGATAATGTCCCCAATACGCTTGAAGACCCCTTCAGAACATAACATAAGTGGAAAACCTGGGAGCTTTCCCCAGAGATGATGCTTATACTGTTTCTCTCGGCGGGAATCAAAGAATGGTGACCATCTTTGAAGCTAGAGAGCCATATGACCCCAAAACGAGACCCCCTCGAAAATAGCAATTGCTTCTGACTTAGAGGGGAAAGTTACTTCGAACCAACCACAAACTGGAAGAAAATTTTTGGGGTTAATACCAAGAGGGACGGTCCAACAATCATAAACCCATGATCTGAAACACACCAAAGTAATAAATTTCCTAGAGAATTTCCCAACGAGATATCTATATGATAGATCCAGAACTTCAGCTAGGTCCACATCATCTCCTACATGTAATTCTCGGGGTTTATCCTTCTTGCGAAAGCACTTCTTACCGGTGGAAGCAAAGGCTGATGTGTTAGGGTTTGATGAAGCCTTGAGGGAACTAAGATTTATCCTATTAGAATAACCACGTAAGGGTTTTCCAAGAGACAAAGAGGGAAGAATATTAAATTGAAAATCCCGGAAGAGGGAGGTCGCCTTGATCACACAAGGCTAAGGAATCCATGGGTTTCCCAAGCAGTGATGGAATTTTACGGGCAAAATAACCGTTATGGGGCATTAGAGTCCCAAGGGTGTCTAATCTGTTAGAGATGTCATATACTGGCATAATAAACACTGATCAATGGAAATCAAGAAAAAAAGGGAAGGGACCCACGGAAACTGGATAAACATCCCATCAATCAACTCATGGAGTCATTAAACACTGCCAATAACTCCTTTAAAGGTCATGTATACATGCACCGCTCAGAGACCGCTCACAGTACCTTCCTTGACTTAAGTTTAATAACATAAAGTATAAGTATTAGGTTGTTTGTGGTTACTAGCTATACTATAAGGGTGCATTCTCTACTCTCGGACCTTACCTTAAAAAACATAGCATACCATAAAGTAGCACTATAAGGTTGGGTGACTCGCTCTAGGGGTGACCCTTTGGTCGGCCTCCCCAGTGGAGAGATATCTATAGTTTAAACTGAATGGGTAGTAGGAAAAGTCACCTCTATAAGTGATTAAGAAGAATGTAATGATGGAAGACGTTACGACCATAGTATATCCTTCATCCACCCAATGAAGTGAAGGCTCGGATTGATGTCTTTAGTGGGTATATGAGAGGTAAATTTGAATGAGGACAATTTTATTATGTTAAACATTATTAAAAGTTCACTGCAACATTCAAAATAGTTTATGGAATATCGCTCAACTCAATGCAATATTCAAACTAGATTCTGAAATTTAACTAGGGTATCAATTATTATAAGCTTACCCAGTATTATTCATTATGATATTTTTAGTTGAGAAAAGAGAAGAGAACCGGTTAAATAATAATTATATTTTTGGTTGAGAAAAGAGAAGAGAACCCGTCAATAAATAATGCCATCTCCAACATGATATGTATACAAGACATTATATTTTCAATAAAGAAGATCAAGATATCTAAGTACTCGTTATTTTTTGTTAGGTCACTTGTATCATTTTTTACATGACATGGTTGAGATTATTTAATGTCATATCATCATGTTATAGGAAACAAAATTATGTTTTTAGTAAATGGCTGCATTCTTTCCTTCCGTTCTCTTTGCCCAATGTGAATTTCCCTCAGCAAAAACATCTCAATATTTAACATAAATCATAAGAATTTCCTAAAATGTAAGAACTATTGAGATACGTTAATGGTTTGTGATATTTTAGGGCTGATGAAAGCATTCAACAAAGTTGAAATTAGGTGCGTGAAAATTAACCAGTTTGTTAGGTAAGTTTTAATGTTACCTTGGATTTTAAGCTGCTTGAAATTTGATGGTTTGTTGCTTAGCCATCATCGTATTAATGTCGGATTTCAAGATGCTTGAGATCTGACGGCCTGCTGGGTAGTTGTTGTCACATTAAAGCCTGCACAAAGAGAGGCCTGATGGTACAATTTGTTCTCCTTCAAGGCATTAAAGGATATAGAATTTGATAGATTTGTTTTTGATGAATATAATTATTATTATATTTACATGATAACTGGATCCGTTATGGTTTCTCTGGGGTTGAATAGGAAAAGACCAATTATGTTTATGGAGAAATAATTTTAGTTTAACATATCTGATATTGATTCTCACATCTCAAAGCATTTTGAGTCCACTATTTATCTTGCAAAGGCTAGTTAGTTCCTTTCGTTCTCAATATTCGTACTCAAATGGTAGAGAAATTTGAGAAATTGTTATAATTTGAAGCCAAACCATTTTGAAATTGTTGGGATGAATTTGGTTTCCCTACCCCTCACAATTCTTGTGATGCTACCCCTTTTAATGTTGTCAAGGAAACTTCTAGAAATGAATCTACAACAACATTGAATCGTAACTAGTCTAGTCAGTCTCAAAGGTAGCATTCATAGACAAATTGAAAGCCTTGAAGGCATATACCCAAACTCTTTTGTCAAAGGCCATCCTAGAGGGGTTAATAACCATCACTCTCAGAATAATATTCAAAGGGAGAGCCGTGATCATTATGAGGATGCAACTATAGTCATTAAAAGAACCCACACAGAAAACTCATTTGTTGGTAATCTTAAATCCTTCTCTATGAGATTCTCATTTCTTAAGGAATCACCATTGGTATTTAAACCCTATTAAAAACAATTCAATACTTCAAAGCACGTATCTTCCACTCACAGTGGTGCATTTCCAAGAATAATCATCTCTTCCATATTGAAGGGATCATCAACATAATTGACAATATCGAACTCAAATAATTCAAAGCCCATAGTGATGTACTTCTAGAAAATGTATGAGCAGTGCAAGCTTGAGCATAGAGAATGGAATCTAAGGAGAGATTTCTCACTTATAATTTTATGCTATCCAGCCAAAGAATATGATTAAAACCATAGTAGCATAATTCGAGTACGGATAAGGATATACCAATACGATTCGATGCATAAAAACTAAGTAACAAAAAAATCAAATACTGCTAAAATACTATGGTAGTAGACTTCTTATATATAGTATATTTATGGTAGTAGACTTCTTATATATAATATTTTTAATTAAATATACACCAATATGTTATAAGTGTTATAACAAAAATTATTATTTAAAAAACAAATAATATAATGAGATGAATGTGGAAGAGAATACTATTACTTATTAATAATTATTTATGAGAAGATTGTTAGTTATTAATAATTGTTTTAATAACAAAGTAAGAAATATTTATTATTATGAATTGAATTACTAAATATGAAATTGTCTCACATTTATTTTTTAAATTGAATAACCAAGTATTTATTTTTTAATGTTTAAATACCTAAAATTTTATTTTTTAAAATAAACTTTTAATAGTTGGTATCGATATTGTTACACCTACAGAGAATATTCGAGAAAATTAACAATAAAATATTTGCAATAAACACCTTCAAATCCAGAAGAATATTCCGATGATGATGTTCAAGGTCGAGCTAGGTCTAGAATCACAACTTGTGATCACCTAGTCAAATCTAGTTTGGATAAACAAGTTTTCACGAGGTAAAAGAGATTTTTCATATCCTTGAATTTGAAAAACATATGACTTCTATGTTGAAATTGATATGACGATAGCATAATCCAATTGTTTATCATATTATCATGAAGTGTCTTGTTTATTACTTCCATTAAACAACAAAAATCGCCATTGAAATAAGAGCTCTTGTTATAAAATGCAAGACTCTTTGGTATATAATAGTCTAGTGAGTGTGCAAATGCAGTTGAAAGTTGTCTATACTCGTGCAACAATGTTTATTATCATTGTTTCTAGTTGCTACTATTTAAATGCAACTATTACCTAATGGTAGTGTATAGGAAAGTAGTTGCTATTGTTTAAATGCAACTATTACTTGAAGGTAGTGTATAGGAAAGTTGTTGAAAAACTAATTTGAATTTTTGGAGACAAACTATTTTGTTTATTAAAATACATTTGAATGATTTAGTTTGTGAATTATTATCGTTAAAATACATTTGAATGCTTAAGTTTGTAAATTATTATTTTTTATTCTCATTGGAGCGCAATAACGAGTCAATGGTTTGTGACCGAGTCTACAAATCTAAGCTCTTCTAAACATCTAAATGTAGTTTCATTATTAGTTTTTGTCAGCTAAAAATAAATAATGATCTTGCTTGAACACATAAGGTTAGTATGGTATTGTTTATTGACTGTATTTGCATTAAGTCGAACAATTAAATTTTGATCTAGTCTACACATCTCCATTTCTCTAGCCATGTTTAAGACATTTCATAAAATGTTGCATGACCTCAAAACTAGTGTACATATTACATAAGTTTTATCATGCTTTTTCCAAATCCAATTTTCCCATTATCCAATATCCCAAGCTTGGGTAATGAATTTGAATGTCATTAAAGTTTATCATTTCGACATAGTTGCTTAGAAGGTGTCATATTTTGAAGCATCTTTCTGAAAGAAAATCAATCTTAATTAATACTTGAGCTAATTTGTTTAAATATTCATCATATATCAATCTTTTTCTTGAAAAATATTCAAAATTTTAGGGGAATTGAAACATAGATTGTTTAGAATGAAGATAGTATTATTAGAATAAAAATATTGAGTGTGAACCATAACAATAACTCATTCCCATATAAAAAGGAATGGGATGTGTCTTATAACTTATTTAACATGTTTATTCCATATTGACCGATCATTGATACATAGAGAATATATTAATAGTTTTTGACATCACATTGATCTAAGTTAAACCCTGTTTAATTCACAATGACAAATTACGAATACACCAACCAATCAAAAACAAAATTGGTTGCATCTATGAATTTTTTATAAAAAAAAAAAACATCTATGAAGGAAATTAAGTGGACACACCTTTGGCCTATTTGAAGGAACTCTTTTCGAGTTGAAATTATATATTATTATTAAGAGTCATATTTTAACATGTTTTAATTCAAAACACTCTGGATTCGATTGAATACAAACCCTCTCACCTACAAACACAACCCATCATTGCTGAAATCCCACCTCTTTCTATGAAAACTACTAAAACATATTTCTGTGCAAACTACTAAGATACTAAGAATACAAACAAAATGGGAAATAGTTAAGTCATATAAATAAATGTAAAAAATATTTTGATCGATGCAAGATTTTTTTTCCAGAAAGAAAATAGTAGTTCCTTGTTATTCATAAGTGAATCAAAGGTAACAAGTTACATTAACATGATATAAATATCATTCATAGTCAAAATGACTTGCATAACTAGAGCTATCATGAGCTGACCTTCACAAAGTCATTTGGGGCAAAAAAAAGGAGAGCCCATTCCATCTAATCATGATTGTCCTAATGCTAACCATAGGGAATATAAAGAGAGCCCAGAGATTTTATCCAAGGAAGGCTCCGGGAAGTGACTAAATCAAGAACACACAAGGTGTTATGGCATCAAAGGATACTAGACAGATAGAATCATACCATACTCAAGAATCCCTTAGGCTGAGGAGTAAGCAGAATAGAGCAGAGCTCTTCAAAATAATTTCATAGATGCTCCCCCAAAGACTATACCTTCATACAACTTAGTGAAGGATAGTAGGCCAGTTTCCTTATGGAGCGCTTCCTTGGATAAGATATCTGCCCTCTTATTATATTCTCTATAGGCATGTCGGAAGTCAATAGATAAGAAGAGCGCTTTAATATTTATAATGTTTTTACACCAAGCCTCTAGATCTAAAGAAGAGAGAGAAGATGTGCCTTTTTCCCAATTGATAATGACTGAAGAGTCACCATAAACATGCAACATAGGAAGCCCAATAACATTTGAGAAGTATAGAAGAGCCCAAAGGGCCAATAGCTCAGCTCTAGTGTTTGTACTCTTACCACAACCCATCATAATATAGAAATAATGATGCTGACTGATCATAAGAAAAATACCAACACCCCAATCTTCTTAGCAGAACACCGAAAAAACCTGTAGGCTATGAAATGACCGAAGCACTGCCTATGTTCCTTACTCTAGATTTTCTCCTATGTTGCACATGATAGTCATTGACATTTATCATGATATAATGTCCCAGTCTGTTCAGATCCGGTTTTTTGTCTTCGAATATGGAGGAATTTTGAGTCTTCCACAACTTCCATATGAGGAAGAATGGAAGATATAGAAGGTCCTCCTTTCTATTGAGCCAGTTCTCAAGAATTTCTAGAACATAGATCAGGGATGATTTTAAGGAACCATACTTAATTAAAAGTGTATAAATGTTGGCGAATCTTACCAATTATTAAAACTCCAACTATAAAATGTTTGGAGATATTTTTCACAAAATATTTTAATTTCCAAGGATTTTATATCATTTATATAATAATTTGGTGAATTTTAGGGTGAAAAAAGTTCACCCCATCAAAATTCGGCGAAACAAGGCTTCAAAAAATGAAAAAAAGGCGAATCTTTTTTTGGAGAAAAACCCCTAAAAATAGCCCATGGGCTAAATTTCGCCCCTAAAATTATCCCTGACATAGATGTTAGACCACACCAGAGTGTAGTTATAGTTCTCGTGAAGGAAATTTATGGTCTCCCGAGTGAATACACAATCGACAAAGAGGTGTTTGAATGATTCTTCCTGGAACTTATAGAGGCAACATCTGCTGGGGCCAATCCAACCTTTTTTGATAAGATTATCCCAAGTGTTGACTTTGTTTTTGATGACCAACCAAATAAAGCATTTGATCTTCTGTGGTATGTTGAAATACTAGAGCTGAGAGTATAGGTAGTGCTGAGCTGGTGGAAATTGAGATGATACAATGAGATCATATGCCAGATTTGCAGTAACCACACCAATTTTTGTATTGTGCATCCAAAGAAGAGAGTCACCTGATGAGTTAAGTATGATGCCACTATGTTGTGATCCATAGACATAATCAGACCATTGCTTCTTCCATACACCTCCAAAATTTAAATCATCAGCAGAGTACCAATAATCCAGGATCACAGTCCCATAATCCAAGTTCTGTGCCTGTCCAAGTGATGAAATTCCAAGATGCTGGAGATATTCTCTCAGATCATTTGAGAGTATATAAGGTGCACTTAAACCGACAATGGGATCACTTCCCAATTTTATGCTCAAACCGTTTCCAACCTGACAGCCAAGTTGACAGGTGATCCAGGACAATGATCTGATAAACCCGTTCCAAAAGTAAGAGGTCTCAACAACAGGGAAGTGCTAAGAGCATAACCAGACCTCAATAAAACAATTTTTGAGATATTTGAGAGAAATAATTTGACTCCAGATACCCTTACCAAATAGAACTGACCACAAGATTTTTACTCTGAGAGCAACCCCGAACCAATCAAGGTGTTTAATATTCCAGCCACCAAAGGCATATGGAGCAGCTAAGATGTGCCAGTCAACAAGATAGATTTTTTCTTACCATCAGAGCTTCCCCAAAGGAAGGAATATATACACCGCATCAGAATGTTCAAAATGGATTTGGGGATATGAGCAAGAGATAACCAATAAACTGTTGAGTAAAATGGTTGTCGTTGATGTCAAAACTGTTAACGAAATTTAAAGATATGGTGGTAGGCTAAAATCAGCAGAATAACAAAGGAATAACCCTGTAACAGGTTACAGGTTGAATAACAAACGAATAACCCTGTAGCAAGTTGAACGAATGAGATCAATCATCCAAATAAATCGACGACTCACAATGTTTTTGTTGAATGAACTAACACAGAGGTTAAACATGTTCGAAGTGATAAAGTTCCATGAAGAACTAATATTGGATGACAGAGGTTAGTCCCACCCTAGATCCAACGACTGAGGATCAGCTCCACAAAAGAAACGCGGAAGGACAAAGTTTCGCAACAATCAAGATCAGACAAATTATATTAGTCCTACACTAGATCCGATGGTTAAGGATTAATTCCAACAGTTAGGAGGAAAATACAAAGTGACGAAAAAGATCAAGATCAGACAGTTGAGATTAGTTCCGTTAAAAGAGATGGACGGTGCGGAAGAAAAATGCGGAAAGGGAATTGCGGAAGCAACGTTTAAATATTTTATGAACCCGCAACCCGCAATCCTTAAGATCGAAGGTCAGGAAAGAATCCGCAAGAGATCAACGGTGCGGAAGAAAAATGAGGAAGTAACATTTAAGATTTTATGAACTCACAACCCGCAATTCGGAAGATCGAAGGTCAGGAAAGACTCCGCAATGTTAGATTTTATCATTCAAGCTAGCATTATGATCTTAGGATATTTAACTGAGAGAATAACATGCACATCAATAAACAAAAGAGACAAGAGACACAAAGAATTTTCCTCAGGGAAACCATAAAGGAGAAAACCCCGCAACTTCCTCAGAGATAGAATCAGTACCAAAAGTAAGACCCAAAAACAGTAAGACGATCTCCCGACATCAGTAGTCTCTCTCTTGTCCCAACAACTTCTCTATCTCACTCATGCACCCCAATGAGTGTGTGTGTGTGTGATAAATAGAGAGGCTCACTCTCTATTTATATTCTTTCATTCACTTGAAGCCCACTCCAACATGTCGGCCTCACTTAACAATTACTTACTAGAGTCGACATCTATAGGAGTGTCTAATAACCCTAGCACCCCACAACTTGTGGGGACTTTGCCTCCTCCGACCAACAAGGAGGGTTATTCTTAACACAACGGTGGGGACTATTCCCCCGACTTACAATGACTCACCTAGGATCGACTTCTCTAGGATATTCTAATAACCCTAGGGCCCCACAACTGCGGGGACTTTAACCCTTGACCAAAAGGAGGGTTACCCACAATGACTTGACATGACTTTTTTACATTATAGAAACTCCCGATTGGAACATCGTGGCATGACATGACTCAATTACATTACAAACACTTCCCAGAATAAACATCATGGTACAATACATAAGAAATACAAGTGAATACATTCCAAAGTTACAATTACATCAACACGCAAGAGATCGATAGTGTGGAAGGAATCTTGAGGAAAGGAGCTTGCGGGATGTCAAGATACGATTTGAGGAAATGTTACATCCCGCATCCCACAAACTGGAGATCGACGCTCAAGGAAAATCCCGATGAAAATCAACGGTGGGAAATCGCTGAAATAGAAAATTGGTGTGGAAATATGATTTAAAAACTAAATTTGTAAAGAAGATCAACTATCTGGATTGTACTTGGTGAAGAAGATTATGGAAGCACCAAAAAATGATGAACAGGGCTGAGGAAATGAATTCTGAGCTGTGGGAAGAAATGAAACGACGTCTTCACTGAAATGATGCGATGGTTGAGCGGCTGGATGATGATTGGTTGTGTCTGTAAGTGAATAATCACAATCCAAAATGAAAGAGCGCAACTATGGAAAGATGCATTGATAAAAATTAGGTAAAAGGTATTTATTGAATAAATCTGTAGAGAATTAGGTGTCTCTGTTAGTAAGACTGATAGAGTCCAAAGTGAATAGTTTTTTTAATTGTTATAAAAGACTGAGAACATCAGTCTAGGGTGGCAGGGGGTGGTGCTAGGGTAGGCCATAGGTCTACAGGGGGTCGAAGCCTCCTTCCATTCGTAGCTGGAGAACATGGTGTCGTAGCATCCTTGTTTGTTGAAATAGGAAGAAAACCATAGGGGTGTTGTAGCATCCTAGTTTGTAGTTGCAGGAAAAATATATTAAATTGAGCACATAGATCTGTGGACAAACACACAACTCACAAGATAGATCACACAATTTACTCAACAATTGAAGAATGAAACAATGCAAAATGGCTTGCAGCTGTGAATGTTTTCATTAATCAAAAAATTAATTAGATAATAATTACAATGAAGTATAATGGCTTAAATAGCCACATGCAATTCGAATCCACATGAGAAAATTCGAATTGATTAGACTCTAGTTGACTGTAGGTAACTAAGACCTTGTCTAAATCACTATCGAAGGACTCAATAGTTAATTGACCTTGTCTAAACCATTACCATAGTTCAACGGAGTTGTAAAACATAACTCAAGTGTCTACTTCAGTGTTGACTGAGGCTAATTGACTGTGGTAGATGAGAAATACGCCTCTCCTGCATACATCCATGCAAACCTAGCGCTAATTGAATGTAGAGGACTAGAACTGAATGTAACTAACTCCTAACTCAGCTTTAGTAGTCACTAACTGAACTCAATTGATGAAGGTTGGTATCGACAATCCCAGTGGCTCCTAAATTGTAGGAATTGATCTAGGAGGCTCCTAAACTGATGCATGCAAGTGCAATCAGTGGCAATAGGCCTCAATTAGTGTTCCCCACACTTTTAGTAACTGGAACATGTGCCCCAATTAGGCCAAGTGGACCCAATGGTGCTAGTGACTAAAAATAGACTGGATGGACTCCCGATTTAGACATGACTCCTGATTTAGACATATGACCAAATTGGACAAGGGAGGATTAATAATCCTAACACCCCCCCTGAATGCTAACTTGGAAAATCTGTGGGCCCTGGTAACTAAGACCATAGGTCATCCATTACATCAAGTAAAGTAAATTAACTGCTCAATACAAGGAGCTGGGGAAAAAACCACAAGGGAAAAAATCCCCCCCTCTAATTAAGCAGGTAGAATCAGGATCAATGTGGTTCTTCTGTGCACAGGTATCCTGGGGCCTGGCATGTGAACCTCTCCATCATTATGTCTGGAGGAATCTTCCTCTTTGGAAGAAGAATGATATGCTCAACTAAATCAGAAATATAGACAGCTGCCCGATGAAGAATGGACCCATGTAGAGCAACTGAAATCAACTGATAAGTGAGAAAAGGTTCTTGAGGATTCAGAACATGTGTGAAACACTCAAGAAACTGATATTTTTCAGCCATGAACAGAAAACCATGAGTGGTAAAATCATCCCCAAGTGTTATGAGCAAGTGTTCAGGCAGATGCAGAATGTCTTCTTCTTTACTAGTTCTGTGAGGAGATGAGCATGTGATCAATGGTAGAGAAGCACTGGGACTGTTGAGTGTGAATTCTTGAGATACATATTTTGATATATATTTTGAAATATATAATGAATCACATAATAAAATATCAGCAACCTCATAATAGGAAACTAACACCAAATCCCCAGCAACAGTTTTGAGAGAAATTGCGGTACTTGATTTTTCACATCGGAATTGGTGAAAGCAACTACAAGCATGACTGAAAGCTCTTGGATTTTTAAATTTGAACCAAATAATATCAGATAAGAAATAAAATCAGATCTAAATAGGTTCACAACAGATCCAAAACTATGAAATGAAATCAAATCCCTGGCAACAGTTTTGTAGGAGACTTGCGGTACTTGTTTCTTCTCAAAATTGATGAGAACAACTACAAGTGGTACTGAAATCTTATGAAACTGAAATTATGAACCAATACATATCAGATAAGATCTAAATAATATCATATAATATCCAATACTGTTCATATCATATCCAAGAGGATGGTCCACCGAGACGGTAGATGCACAATTTTCTTTTTCTTCAAAATTCTAAATTTTGGTGCATGCAATCCTGCAGGATTTTGCTGGAAGATCTAGATCAGGGGGAGCAAATGGATCACTCTATTAATATGATATTTCTTCCAAAATATCCAAGGTATTACATATTTGTACACTAGAAGCAACATTAGAGGGAGAAAAATCAAAATTCTCTTCACTTTTGGAAGCAATTACTGACAAATTTTGCACAAAATTCAAAGGAAAATCACCGGTGAATGTTTGCATGGAAGTGCAGCAGTGTTTTTCTTCAATATCAGAGATTTGAATGTCTTCTTTTGTTTCATCCATATGAGATATGAGATATGAGATATCTCATGAACTTCCGGAGCATCAGGAGAAGGAGTCACTGCAAAGAGACTGTCTTCAGTTCGAATTGACTGTGTAGAAAATTTTGCTTCTTCTTCATTTTGAAAAACTTCATCATAGAGAGTGGAGGCCGATAATTTTGGATCAAGGATTCTTATGGTGTTGTATTTTCTCTCCAAAGTTCTATTATTATCCTCATCAATCATTCCAAAGGTTCTGTCCAGTATTTTCTAGATATCCTTTGGGATTTTAACAGATATTTTGAGGTAGCGCATGCTAGGAGAAAGGGCCATACACATTGTTCCATAAGCTGCATCACATTCATTTAGCCAGTCATTCTCTCTCTCAAAGGACTCTTCCCTAAGTCCAATATAAACCTCATATAGATCTTGTCCCTTCATAGATGCAATCATCTTCATCTTCCATTCTGAATAATTTGTGAATAGGGTGAGAAGAGGAACTAATGAATCCAGAATTGATGAAGGCATTTGAAGTTGTACCTACAAATACACAAAAGACAAAGTAAAGTTGACTAATTGCACATTTCAGGTTTTCATCACACCCAGCTTAATTGATCAAGCAAGCTTGATCAACAATTCCTTTGCTTGGGGTATTAAGTGGTAAACCTTCGGCTCCTGGTGCAGAACAGGAAGGAGCAAACTGCTAAAAAAAAATGATCCAACTGGAGATATGAGAAGGAGAAGTGCCTTGTCCGCCAAGGCTCTGGTACCATATTAAATTGAGCACATAAATATGTGGACAAACACACAACTCACAAGATAAATCACACAATTTAATCAGCAATTGAAGAATGAAACAGTGCAAAATGGCTTGCAGCTGTGAATGCTTTCATTAATAAAAAAAAGTAATTAGATAATAATTACAATGAAGTACAATGGCTTAAATAGGCACATGCAATTCGAATTGATTAGACTCTAATTGAATATAGGTAACTAAGACCTTGTCTAAATCACTGTCAAAGGACTCAATAGTTAACTGACCTTGTCTAAACCATTATCGGAGTTCAACGGAGTTCTAAAACACAACTCAAGTGTCTACTTCAGTGTTGACTGAGGCTAAATGACTATGGTAGGTGAGAAATGCGCCTCTCATGCATGCAGCCATGCAAACCTAGTGCTAACTGAATGTAGTGGACTATAACTGAATGTAACTGACTCCTAACTCAGCTTGACTAGTCACTAATTGAACTCAACTGATGAAGGTTGGTATCAACACTCCTAGTGGCTCCTAAATTGCAGGATTTGATCTGGGAGGCTCCTAAACTGATGCATGCAAGTGAAATCAGTGGAAGTAGGCCTCAATTAGTGTTCCCCACACTTTAGTAATTGAAACATGTGCCCTAATTAGGCCAAGTGGACCCAATGGTGCTAGTGACTAAAAATAGACTGGATGGACTCCCGATTTAGACATGACTCCTGATTTAGACATATGACCAAATTAGACAAGGGAGGATTAATAATCCTAACAAAATATAAGGTATATCTACATCCTTTTATGTTGCAGCAGATAAACAATTTTGTAAATTCATCTTATTAATGAGTTTTAGTTGGTGGTTTTCTCTTTTGAGGTTTCCACGATAAAATCTGTGTATTGATTGTTTATTTTGTGTATTTTAAAGTAAAAACTGACAATACTGATTCACCCCCCCTCTCATTATTGTGGGATAAACCAACAATTGGTATCAGAGATGGTTCCTTCACAACAGCTTAACCACTGGAAGGAATATCCCATCCAATAAGTATAATGGAAAAAAAAAGGATTGGTGTCTAACAAACCTCCACTATTTACCGGAGAAAATTATGCTTCTTGGAGTGTAAGAATGAGGTGTTATCTGATGTCCCTGGGATGGAAGGTTTGGGAAGAAACAGAAAAGGAGCGTAACATAGGAAACCAATACCCTACAGACACAATTGAACTAGGTGAATATGAAGGTAATGCCAAAGCCCTAAACTCAATCTTAAATGGTTTAACATAATTGGTATTTACTAAATTTATGCAATGCACATCTTCCAAACAAGCTTGGGACAAGTTGAAAATGATCTATGAAGGAGAATCTAAGGTCAAATAATCCAAAATTCAAACATATAGAGGTCAATTTTAAAGTCTTAAAATGAAAGAAGAAGAGAATGTTGGGGAATACCTTCTTCGAGTAGATGAAGTTGTTAATGCGATTAAAGGCCTTGGAGGAAAATTAAAAGAAAAAGAAGTGGTAAGCAAGGTACTAAGAACATTACCAATGAGATATGACCCAAAGGTATCCACCTTATAAGAATGAGATGATATTAAAAAGGTAACAATGGATGAGTTACATGGAATTCTCACTGTGTATGAGATGAGAACGGGACAAAATGGATCATCAAGAAAAGAAGCAACTTTTAAAGCCTCCATAAAAAATCAATCAGAAAAGCCAAATGATGAGGAATCTCTTTTCATTAATAAACTTGAGAGAGCGATTGGAAAATACAAGGGGAATTTACCTTTGAAGTGTTTTAATTGTGGAAGGATTGAACATTTTGCTTCTAAATGCACCTACACGAAACAAGATGAGAATGAAGAAAATGAAACTTCCAAATTCAAAATGGGTAAACCAAGAAACAAGAAAAAAACCTATGGGAAAAAGAAAATTGTTTACACCATGGAAGACAGTGAAGATTCAGATGGAAGCAAAGTTGAAGAAATTGAAGTTTTATTTATGGGCCTAGACACTCAAACCTCAAATAGTGATTGAGACGTAGAAGGAGAAGTAGATCTAAGACCCGAACTTGTTAGCGCCCTTGAAGAACTTGAGAAATGTAGGAAAAAGAACCGACCGTCAAATATTATCATTATTCAGTTGGAAGCTCAACTCTTAGATGCCAAAAATGTTGAGGAGGACCTAAACCTACAACTCAAAAGAAGAATACAGGAGTCTAAAAATATTGTAGAAGAAATCATGCAATTCAAGAGAAAGCTTGATGAAGGATCTATCAAATCAAAGTTTGAGAATAGCTCAAGGATTCTAGATGAAATTATGAGTAGCCAAAGACCATCAGGTGATAGGTTTGATTTGGGGTTCGTCAAAGAAAAGAAGCCAAAGAGTTTTCCTTTCAAAAATCAAGAAGGAATTAAGAAAATCTATGTTGAAGTACTAAAGACTCCAGCTAAAAAGGAAAGAAGCAAGAAAGCTGGATTAATTTCTCAAGATAAAAATAGAAATAATCTAGCACCCAAGAGACAAAATAGATATCTACAGATCTTTTTAGGTCACTGATTTGCTTGTAATAATTTTGGTCATAAAGCCTTAAATTGCAGAACTGGAAGAAAGGTTTCTGAATACAAGAAGGAGTCATCAAGTAATAAGTCGAAGGGAAATAAGAATCCTTTTACATTACTTCAAAAATATGACATAGAATGTTATAAATGTAATAACCATGGAAATATGGAAATATATTTTAAAATCAAGACTCATACAAGGAATACTGTTGCAATCAAACCTCAGAATACCAAACAAAAGAAGTATTGGAGAGAAAAGGAAGAAAATGAAAGTTCCATGATTGCTTTATGTGCAACCGAAAACGAAAACTTATGGCACTTGGATAGTGGTTGTTCAAAACATATGACCGGTGACCCAAGAAAATTCATAACAGTAAAAGATAATAAGGGAAAAGTCACTTTTGGAGACAATATTTCCTCCAAAATAATCAAAAAAGGAACAACTACTATCAACAACAAGATCAAAGAAGAAAACATTTTGCTAGTTGAAAAACTCAAACCTAATATCCTCAGTGTAAGTCAAACATGCGACCAAGGACAAGTTTGTATCTTTGAATCAGAAAAATGTGAAATCAAGAATAAGAAATTAGGAAAGGTCATTGGCATTTCTATGAGAAATACAAACAATGTATACATCTTGGAAAATGAAAAACAAAGATACTTAAGTATGGTAGATGAAATTTGGTTATGGCACAAAAGGTTGGGACATTTAAGTTTTGAAAATATTTCCAAAATAAGCACAAAGGAAGCTGTAAGAGATTTACCCAAAATTGTAGTTCCTCTAAATTGAGTATGTAAACATTGTCAACATGGGAAGAAATCCAGAGCTAGTTTTAAAATAAAAGAACATATGACCTCACACCCTCCGGAAATAATATACACGGACCTTTGTGGACCAACCAAAAATAAAATCCTGCAAGGAGGTCACTATTTCATGTTTCTCATTGATGATTACACAAGGATGACATGGGTGGCATTCCTCAAAGAACAATTAGAAGATTTTGAAAAATTTTAAATATTCAAGGTAATGGCTGAAAATGAGTCAGGTATGAAAATAAAGTGTCTTAGATCAGATAATGGGGGAGAATTTACCTCAAATGAATTCAATGAGTTATGTGAAGGTCATGTAATTAAGAGACATTTTTCAGCTGCAAAAACTCCTCAACAGAATGGGGTTGTTGAAATGAAAAACATAACAGCGCATGAAGCTTCCATAACTATGCTCAATGAAGAAAAAATGTTAGATTCATTTTGGAGAGAAGATGTATACAAAGATGTCTACATACTTAACAGAGGGCAACTCATAGTGAATAAGGATAATACCCCCTACGAATTGTGGTATGGGAGAACAGCCTCAGTCAAATATTTTAAAGTATTTGGCAGTAACTGTTACATCAAAAGAAACGAGGATGAACTTGGAAAGTTCGACTCCGGGACAGATGAAGGAATCTTTATAGGGTATTCATCCACCAAAAGGGCATATAGGTGTTACAATAAAAGGTTACATAAAATTGTAGAGAGTGCTGATGTGAAAGTAGATGATATGAAACCTAGGAAAGAGAAAAATCTTGACCGTATTGAAAATACATGTGATGATGAAGTAAAAGACTTGCAAAAGGACGAGAGAATTCATAATGAAGAAGAAGACAAAGAGAAGCAAGATACACAGGAAGATGAATAAGAATTCCCTAGACTTGACACTAAAACTCCTTCTAGAAGGATACAAAAGAATCATTCCGAGTCACAGATCATGGGTGATAAAAATCCTGGAGTCATAACAAGAAGACAACTACCAGGTGTTGAACAAGCTCTACTCTCAATAGTTGAACCCAAGAACTTTACAGAAGCCAACAAAAGTGATGAATGGGTCAAAGCCATGAATGAAGAACTAGATCAAATTGAGAAAAATGAGACCCATGAACTTGTCCCAAGACCTGAAGATAAGAACATTGTAGGAACCAAATGGATTTTCAAAAACAAGTTCGATCAAGATGGATAGGTAATAAGGAACAAAGAAAGATTGGTTTGTAAGGGGTATGCCCAAGTGGAAGGTATTGACTTTGAAGAAACTTAAGCTCCTGTAGCATGACTTGAAGCAATCATAATGTTTTTAACACTGTCATGCCATAAAAATTTCAAAGTATATCAAATGGATGTCATGTCTGCATTCCTGAATGGAAAAATAGAAGAAGAAGTATATATTGAACAACTTGAAGGATTTCTTTTGTCAGAGAACAAATATTATGTTTGTAAACTGAAGAAGGCACTCTATGGTCTCAAACAAGCTCCAAGAGCATGGTTTTCAAGACTAGACAGTTACTTGAAACATCAAGGTTTTAAAAGAGGATCACTCAAAGTAATCTCTACCTAAAGACTGAACATATAAATATGATAATTGTTGTTGTCTATGTGGATGATATCATATTTGAAAGCAATCTTCAAATCCTAAGTGGAGATCTTGCCTCTGAAATGAAGAAAAAATTTGAAATGTCAATGTTGGGTGAATTGAATTTCTTCCTGGGATTGCAAGTCTACCAAATAGACGAAGGAATTTTCATCTCTCAAACTAAGTACATCAAAGATATGTTGAAAATGTTTAGAATGGAAGATTCCAAACCTGTTGGTACTCCTATGGTCACCGGTTGCAAGTTAATTAAGGATGATGAATCTTTGGAAGTAGATCATACCATGTTTAAATCCATGATTGGCAATCTACTATATGTGACAACCACAAGACCATATGTGATGCAATCCGTTGGATTGGTGGCTAGATTCTAGTCAGCTCCCAAAGAAACACATGTATGGAGAAGCTAAGATGTGCCAGTCAATAAGATGATATTTTTTATTACCATCAGAGCTTCCCCAAAGGAAGGAATATATACAACGCCTCATAATGTTCAAAATGGAATTGGGGATACGAGCAAGATCCAACCAATAAATTGTTGAGTAAAATGGTTGTCATTGATGTCAAAACTGTTAACAAAATTTAAAGATACGGTGGCAGGCTGAAATCAGCAGAATAACAAAGGAATAAACCTGTTACAGATTACAGGTTGAATAACAAATGAATAACCCTGTAGCAAGTTGAACGACTGATATCGATCATCCAAATAAATCGACGGCTCACAATGTTTTTGTTGAATGAACTAACATAGAGGTTAAACACGTTCGAAGTGATAACGTTTCATGAAGGAATAAGATTGGACGGTAGAGTTTAGTCCCGCCCTAGATCCAACAGCTGAGGATCAACTTTGCAAAAGAAAGGCAGAAGGACGAAGTTCCGCAACATTCAAGATCAGACGGATTATATTAGTCCTGCACTAGATCCAAAGGTTAAGGATTAATTCCGACAGTTAGGCGGAAAATCCAAAGTTCCACAAAAGATAAATATCAGACAACTGAGATTAGTTCCATTAAAATATATCAACGGTGCGGAAGAAAAATGTGGAAAGGGAATTGCGGAAGTAACGTTTAAATATTTTATGAACTCACAACCCGTAATCCAAAATATCGAAGGTCAGGAAAGAATCCGCAAGAGATCAACGACGCGGAAGAAAAATGTGGAAAGGGAATTGCGGAAGTAATGTTTAACGATTTTATGAACCTGCAACCCACAATTCGGAAGATCGAAGGTCATGAAAGACTCCACAAGAGATCGACGGTGCAGAAGGAAGCTTGCAGAAAGGAGCTTGCAGGAAGTCGAGATACGATTTGAGGAAATATTAGATCCTGCATCCTGCAAACTGGAGATTGACACTCAAGGAAAAGCCTGATTAAAATCAACAGTGGGAAATTGCTGAAATAGAAAATTGGTTCAGAAATATGATTTAAAAAATAAATTAGTAGAGAAGATCAGCTTTCTGGATTGTATCTGGTGAAGAAGATTATGGAAACACCGGAAAACAATGAACAGGGCCGCGGAAATGAATTTTGAGTCATGGGAAGAAACAAAACGATGTCTTTGCTGAAATGATGTGCAAATTGAGCAACTGGATGATGATTGGTTGTGTATGTAAGTGAACAATCATGATCCAAAATGAAAGAGCGCAGCTATGGAGAGATGCGTTGATAAAAAATAGGTAAAAGGTATTTAATGAATAAATCTGTAGAGAATAAGGTGTCTCTGTTAGTAAGTCTGATAGATTCCAAAGTGAATAGTTTTTTCAACTATTCTAAAAGACTAAGAACATCAGTCTAGGGTGGTAGGGTGGTGCTAGGGAAGGCCACAGGTTTGTAGGGGGTCAAAGCCTCCTTCCAATCATAGATGGAGAACAGGGTGTCGTAGCATCCTTGTCTGTTGAAACATGCAAAAAACCATAGGGGTGTTGTAGCATCCTAGTCTGTACTTGCAGGAAAAATATAGGGTGTATTTGCATCCTTTCAATTGCAGCAGATAAACAATTTTGTAAATTCATCTTATTAATGAGTTTGTGTTGGTGGTTTTCTCTTTTGAGTTTTCCATGATAAAATATGTGTTTTGATGGTTTATTTTGTGTAATTTAAAGTAAAAACTAACAATACTAATTCACCCCCCCTCTCAGTATTGTGGGATAAACCGACTTAAACAACCAGGCTAGAGAGAACTGATATAATGAGGATCACTCTGCCACCGAGCGACAGAAGCCTGTAAGTCCAATTGCTGATTCTTTTTTCAAACTTAGTGGATAACCAATGCCAACCAATCATTCTATACCCTAGGGGTTTGATATGATAGCCCAGATACTTAAATCCCGTGTAAATTGGATCCATTTTAAAAGGAAGCAAGGCAGATATGTGCAATCTAATCTCCTCATCAACATCATCAAATAAAAAGGAGGACTTTTCAAGACTGACACTCATACCAGTAGCAGACCAAAAAGATCAAGTGCCTCCTTGTAGGAGATCCATTCATCCACAATACCGAGACCAAATAAGATAACATCATCAACAAACAAGAGGTGCGTAATAGCCAAGATGGGAGAAAGATGAATCCCCTTGATTTTACCCTTTTTCTGAGCATCTGTTATAATCATACTGAGGCTTTCAATGAACAAAATGAAAAGGAGAGGTGACAATGGACATCCCTGTCAAATCCCCCATGAGGCTGGAAAGAAATTGGAGGGAGTCTCATTTACCAGAACAACAAAGTTAGAATATCACACACATCCCATGAGCCAATTTACCCCATCCAAAGGTATACCAATCTTCAACAGTACAATTCTTAGAAAAGTCCAGTTGACTAGATCAAAGGATTTTACAAGGTCAAGTTTGAGAACCATAACCTTAAGATGTTTGGTCTTAATAGAGTGAAGTATCTCCTGAGTAATGCCAACAGGCTCAATGATTAGTCTATCCTTGAGAAACCCAAATTGCTGGCCTGAAATAGCCTTATCTAAGAAAGGTTTAAGACGTAAGGAAACAATTCTGGAGATGACTTTATAGACTAAGTTACAGAGGGATATTGGTCGAAAATAAGTGAAGTTGAGGGGATTTTCACATTTGGGGATCAATGTGAGGAAGGTAGAATTGATAGAATTAGTTACCATACCTTCTAACCTAGACTATTCAATAGCCTTGAGTAAGTCCCCAGCCACCAGGTAAAAAAAAGATAAGAAGGATTCGACAGGCCAACCATCAGGGCCAGGGATTTTATCTTTCTTGAAGCCCTTCAGTGCAGATTCAACTTCAGAAAGAGTGATAGGAGCGAGGAAGAAATAATTTTCATATTCTTGAACATATGATGGGAAGAGACTAATAACCTCAAGTTGATCCCCAATGTTGGTTTTTCAATCATCTTTGAAGAGTTCAGAAAAATGTTGTTCCCCTAATTATTTAAGAGGTATATCAGTCGAAATCAAGTGTCCCTCATGATCACTGAGAGCCCAGATAGCCTTAGATTTTCTCTCGATCGAGGCATAAGAATGGAAAAAATTATTATTGGCATCTCCCTTACAAATCCACAATGCTCTACTTTTAAGTTTCAATGTCAAAATATCCTGTGAGAGGAAGCAATCCTTTTTTTCTTTGAGGTCAGCTTGTCTATGACAAACCAAGTCAGAGAGAATACCAGAGGACTTCTGAAGGAGAGATCCAATTTCAGAGTCAATGTCCATCATCTCAAGTTTCCTCAAACGCTTTTTATTTTTCTCCAAGGATTTCACAGTTCCTTTAAGTCATTTGAGTTTGTGTGAAAGGATATCAAGGTAGTCACAAGGTCGAAGGTGGGTGTCAACAATCCATGAATAATTGACAAGTGAGGAAAAATAATCCTCTAGGAGCCAGCCCCTTTTGAACTTGAAAGGATAGCAACAGTAGGTGTCCTAAGGGCCCCATTCTAAGAAAATAGGAAAGTGATCTGAGATCTCAGATGGAGTAGCCCAGGAGTGATGGCAAGACAAGATAGGGAGGAGCTGTTTAGAGATAATAAAAAAATAGTCAAGTATTTTATTGATACCATCCTCACCAGAGTGACCATTTCTGAAAGTGGGACCAGGAGAGCACAAGTTAAGGTCAATCAGAATGTTGTGAGAAAGGAGCTGGGTAAAAAAAGGTGAAAGAGGATCAGGTCTACCTTTAGTGCCGCAAATATCAGAGGATGAGAGTGTGAAATTTAAGTATCCAATAAGGAGAATATTAGGCAAATTAAAAATACCACCAGTCTTGGCTTTTTCCCATAAATCAGTTGTATGAGAATAGGTACCATAAGAGTTGATGATAGAGAAAGCTTCATTTATTCCCTTGAAGCTAGCTTTGAGAAGCATACCAGCAAAGTAAGTGAAAGCTTTGTATAGAATCAGAAGAGGGTTCTCGCTTGAAAGAAGACCACCAGAAAGACTAGTGGAATTAATATAAGCATAGAATTCCCAACCAGTTTTGAGCTTGGAGAACAGGGTGAGAGCTTGGGAGAAACTACACATAATTTCTTGAATGAGAATCATGTTAGGTTTTAAGGCATAAATTAAAGAGCTGAGGTTTTTTTTGGAAATCCCCCAAAAACCTCGAATGTTCATGGGGAAACAGTCTCTTAGGTGTCGAGGCTCTAAGTACCTGTGGGGAAAAGTCATGTGTGTTCTGTGGTGATATAGCTGCCAACTTAAGCCAAACATAGAGGGTAGTAGAGAGGCCAGAAGCTCCAGGGTATGTAAGGGTAGAATTGGTATTGGCCTTCAAATATTTTTGAATGGTAACATTCTCGAAGCGAATAGAATCAAGAGGCAGGGTGGAAGGTGAAATAGGAGATTTATCAATGAAAATGGAGAGGGATTTTAGGAGTGAGGGGTCCATGAACCCAAGGGAATCCATGGTACTGGAAGGAGAGGGAGAAGAATGTGGAGGATCAGAGGAAAGAGAAGGTAGAGAGGCGTTAGATGAAGAGGTAGGAAGGGAAGGGAAATTTTTAGTGGTAAAGGGAGGAGGTCCATTCGAGGATGAGGGGGGAAGAGGTAGTGAAATGGAGGGTAAAGGTAAGGTAGAAGGTTCCTGAGGGTGACTAGTCTCCAAGGAGGGATGGGTAATGGAAGAGACCTCTAGTATACTAGGTTGAGAGAGGCGAGCATAAGTTTCCACATATTCAATAAATAATAATTCCCCTTTAGTAAGGCTGTCGTAGGGAGTGGGGGAGGAGGAGACATAAGGTTCCTCCTGAGAAGGTGAGGAAAGATCAACAATAAGAGGTGGATTTTCAGGAAGCCCAGGCGAGGAAGGGGAGCTCTGTTCAAAACCACGGGAGATCGGTGTACCATGGAGGAGAAGGGTATAGACATTTCATAGGTGTCCAATATTATGACAATAATTACACCTAAAAGGAATATTAAGGTAATTGAACCTCTGGATGATGATGAGGTCACCACATATAATATCAATATCAACCAGTAAACCTTTGGAAACATCAAGTTCCATAAGGACCTTGGCCATGTGCTTGTAAAAAATGAGGTGAAAATCCTGTTCCAGGGAAACAAAATGACCAAGAGAGTTTGCCAAGCCAGTGAGAAAATCCTTATTCCAAAGAGGGAAGGGAAGGGGAAGAAGGAGGACCCAGAGATGACGTTTAGTAACCCTTTCCCGGAGCGGGTCAAAACCCGAGTTCCAATGAATTAGAACCAAGGATCCTTTTTGAATTTTCCAGAGAGAATTCAGTATTCTGGTAGCATCATTTTCCTCAATAAAAACAAAGGCAAGCCACTTGTTGGATAAAAGGCTTATAGTAGGGACATAATTTATAAGGGGATTCCACTGTAAGGTTTCCCAATCAATCCACTCATACTTCAATAGAGACCAATATTCTATTCTACTGATGAGGGCTCTACAGTAGAGCTCCTTGACCTTGTTATGGTAAACATCCCTTCCCAAAACATACTATTTCTTATAGTCGAGGGCCTTGATAGACTTAGTTTTTCAGTGAGAGTGAAAGGTAGACTGATTCCAAGAAGGATGGACAACCTCTTCTCCAATACCACCCAACGTAGACATGATAAGTTTGTACATATCAAACCCATAAAAAGGGAGCTCGGGAAGATTGAAACAAGACAAACAGTGGCCAAGAATAAGACAAAAAGTGGATGGCCGTGAGCTTAGAAAAACCAGTAAGGTTTTTACCCTGAAACCCCAGTTAGGGTTTTACCATAGGTAAAGAAATGAAGCTACAGGGGGGAAAACATGCAATCAGTAGGCATACATAGACTAAAAAACCCGACATAAGCCCTAGGATCCCAGACAAAACTGAGAAAAGCCTAAAAAATTCCCACTTATTTGTACATGGTTGGTACTAGCCCTTAGGTAAAGGAGGGTGGACTCCATGTGGGACATACCGCCATCCAAGAGGTGGAAGGCCTTAATAAAATAACAAACGCCACAATACCCAGACCAGAATATAAAAAAACAGTCAGAGAAAAGGTACCTTAATATCTGGGTCCGTCGTGATTGTCTTCAGACCACGAAAACCATAGGAAACCCAACGAAAGTCATGGAAATGCATGTGATGTGCCACTCGATAGTGGAAAGCGTCTATCGACAGAAAGGTGATGGAGAAAAAGAACATGGCACCTCCGTAAAGTGTGTAAGTAGACCATGCAGAGAGCCAAACTGTTGAAAAAGGTGACATATTTCCAGAGATACAGCCACTAAAGAAGGAAAAAGGGGCTGACCGCAACATTCCAGAGGGTGGAATACCGAGCACTAACAGGGATACAATGGTCGAGTGGATATGGTGAGGCTGAGAGCTACCATAGCCTGAGGCGCCGCGAAGCCCATCTCCCATAGGTTAAAGTTAAAAATGTTTATTGATCGATGTAAGATTACTCGAACCAATGAATCCATAATGCTTGTTCAATACTCTTATAATTTGGGTGAACAAATAGTCCTTTATACATTTTTTTTCTAATTTTCATATTGATAATTTTTTCATCTTAAATATTCTTGGTTTCCTCTTATTTTTTGTTCTATCTCTTTCCTTGTATGGTATTTATAAAAATATTATTTTTTTAAAAGTCTTTTTATTTTAAATTTCTATAACCTTACATGGAACTTTACCATTATTCTCATTATTTAATAATTAAATAAAGAATCCTCGAGATTGCCATTTCCTGGTTTTGAATCCTCACCTTCTTCTCTTTCATCAAGAGTGACATAGTCCCTTGCCTGTTATGTTAAAGATATCTCGGCTAGGAAAAGGAATGAGAAGTAGATGAAGGATTTATGACTAAGATCCACCTTTGTTTATCTAGGTGCACGAATGGTTGTCAATAAAATCAAAGATCTGTGCCATAAATTAATGTGAATGGCCTATGAGCATGCAATGCATAAATGATATGCTTCTTCCGTTCCTGCATAGTGAGAATTTGTCATCATATACCCAAATATTAGAATGAATGGATCAACCCTCCAAGAGACACTATATAAGAATGAAATCCCCCCCCATAAGCTAGCATTCATGAAATGTGGACAATTTGTACCAAAAAAAAGTTGCCAAACCACAAATTAAGGGTGACTCGAATCATATGGTTCGATTTGCAATAATGATAAAGGGAGAATTAACTATGATAAAAATTTAATCCCATACATCATGGGGGAATTAACTATGATAAAAATTTAATCCGATACATCATGGGGGAATGAACAATCAGGATCGAATTTTAAAGGGAGAAATTTGTTTTTCTCCATTTCTATGGTTGGGCTAACTATGTTTTAGATTTTAAAAAAAATTAAATGGGAGTGAGAATAATAAATGGGAGGGAATGAGAATAGTGGTCCATACCTTAGATTTGATGATCGTCCTCGTGTATTTATGGTTGATGCAACTCTATAGATTCAAATCCATCTCCTTACACCTACTACTTTCATATAAGAATAAAAGACAATATCAAACTTAAACCATTCAAAACAATAAGAATATGAAAATACCTATATCTAACCTAATCTACTCAAGGAAAGACTAGATATGCAATTGTAAAGTATAAAATAGCATATTAACATTGTAATAGAAGGGAAAATCATGCAGATGTATATTAAAACAATGAACACAATTACAACCATGTAAATGTAACTTGAGGCATGGTGTAAGCTTCTCTTGGTCCCTTGATCCAACTCCTTCTCCATAACCTTCACCTATGCAAGGATACCCCGTGTTTCATTAAGGCTATGGTAAAAGAGCTCCAGTATGGAAATGGGAATCCTTTAGCTACTTTTCTTTCTCCTTCCAAAATACTCTTCTTATTTAAAATCCTCTTATATAGATTGATTATGAATATGGAAGGATAGATATAGAATACTAGAACATAGTGAACTCTGAGTCATGTATGAGTTCCCAAGCTCATAATGTGAAGGGTCCATCTCATTGCATGTTCATCTCCTTGAAACTTTCTCATACTAGAAGAAATGAGGCTTAGTCGTTCCCTAGTGGTGGTGCGTGGTGTGACCAAAGAGGGATGGTCACTCCCTTTCAGCGGTACAAGGTGAAACAAAGAAATGATGGTTGCTACTTGATATGCTTGCAAGGGGTTACTATGATATCATAAATATGAGGAAATCAAGGGTTGACGTCAGTGTTTTGACACAATGACATCAATGGGTTCTCAATGAGTCTCAAGGGTGGAAAGTATAGCTGTAACAAATTACACCAAATGTGTGAAGTCAGAAGAGAAGATTATGGCTAACACACATTATAGAGAATAATAATGAGGTGGTGTAAGGAGGGAGATGGATATCAAAGAACTGAAAATTCCCTGCAACCAATCACCAACCAACTATATATAGATCATCCTCAAGGTAGGCTTACCCATGCTCATAATAGAAATCAAGCATGGATCCCAATACAATACACTGCAGATCCATATAGTAATATGAAATATCATGGTCATGAAGGAATACATGGTGGATCAATGTTATAAAAATACACCAAAAAATATAACGTGGATCAAGGACATAGTCCATATCAGGAAGACATAGTAGTCTTGGAAAAATACTTAGAAGATAATGATATACTCCATCGTAAATTGGGAGTGGTAGGGTGAACGAGGAATGCACCCCTACCCAATGTATTCATTTCAACATCAATGGTAACAATCCACACATTTCAATAGAGGTGTTGATTTCAAGCATGCAATAAACCATCTATTTTTTAGACAAGGAGGGATACCATTAATAGATGCTCGTCACTTGCATCCATTGCATTTTCATTCTAAATTGTATCACTGGAAGAAACATTGATGGCTATTCACCTACTTCCCAATACATTTTTTGCAATTGGTTTTTCATAGGTTTGTCCCATGCGCTTGGAACATAGTTTCATGCCATGTGACTCTCGTTCCTTCCACTGTACTATAGCATTTTTTTTTCTTCTTCAAGATTTTATAATATGAAAAATACAAAAAACAAATATTTTCAATAAAAAAAAATGGTATTTTGGTCACATCCACTGAACTTGATGTACACTTCTTAAACTTTCATATATGGATAGTTTTTTTTCTACATCTTCCAATGCATTATTAATCCTCATTGTTCCCATTGTATACCTTATATTTGATCATACAAAGTAGTGAAATAAGTCAAACAATCAAATTTTGATCTAGTCTACACATCCCCATCTCCCTAACCATGTTTAACCCATGTTTAAGCCATGTCATAAAATGTTGCATGACCTCAAACCCAGTGTACATATTACATAAGTTTTAGTGTGCTTTTTCCAAATCCAATTTTCCCATTCTCCAATATCCAAGCTTGGGTAATGAATTTGAATGTCATAAAAAATTATCATTTCAACATAGCTGCTTAGAAGGTGCCATATTTTGAAGTATCTTTATGGAAAAAAACCAGTCTTAGTAAATACTATTTGTTTGAATATTCATCATCTATCATTCCTTTTCTTGAAAAATATTCAAAATTTTAGGTAAATCGAAACATAGATTGTTTAGAATGAAGATATTATTATTAGAATAAAATATTGAGTGTGAACCATAACCATAACTCACTCCCATATAAAAGGGAATGGGATGCATCTTATAACTTGTTTAACATGTTTATTCCATATTGATAGATCATTGATACATCGAGAACATATTAATAGTTGTTGACATCACTCTCATCTAAGTTAAACCCCTGTTTAATTCATATTGACAAATTACTAATACACCAACCAATCAAAATTAGTTGTATCTATGACTTTTTTATAAAATAAAAAACATCTATGAAGGGAATTAAGTGGACACACTTTCTGCCTATTTGAAGAAACTCTTTTCCCATTGAAATTATATATCGTCATTAAGAGTAATATTTAAACATGTTTTGATTCAAAACACTCTGGATTCGATTGAATACAAACTCTCTCACCTAGAAACACCACAACCCATTATTGCTGAAATCCCATCTCTTTCTTTGAAAACTACTAAAATATATATATGTGCGAACTACTTAAATACTAAGAATACTAACAAAATGGGAAATAGTTAGGTCATATAAATAAATGTAAAAAATATTTTGATTGATGCAAGATTACTCGAACCAATGAATTCTCCTATATTAGATGCATTAGATGTCTTGATTAAATTTTAGTGATCATCATGTTCATAATGTTGATTACCGTAAATGATTAATCTAAAGTTCTAGTACAGAATCCATAATTCTTTTTCAATACTCTTATAATTTCGGTGAAGAAATAGTCCTTTATACATTTTTGTTCTTTTCATATTCATAATTTTTTCATGAAAATTAAATTGGTTTCCTCTCATTATTTTTTTTCTATCTCTTTCCTTGTATGGTATTTATAAAATCTTATTTCTTTTTTAAAGTCCGTTTATTTTAAATTTCTGATAGCAGTACATGAACCTTTACCGCTATTATCACTATTTAATAATTAAATAAAGAATCCTCGAGATTTCCATTTCCCGGTTTTGAATCCTCACCTTCTTCTCTTGAATAAAGAGTGGCATAGTCTCATTCCTGTTATGTTAAAGATATATCAACTAGGACAAGTAATGAGAAGTAGATGAAGGATTTATGACTAAGATCTACCTTTGTTTTTCTAGGTGCACGAATGGTTGTCAATAAAATCAAAGATCAGTGCCATAAATTAATGTGAATGGATTATGAGCATGTAATGCATAACTGATATGATATGCTTCTTTCGTTCCTGCATAATGAGAAATTGTCATCATATACCCAAATCTTAGAATGAATGGATCAACCATCCAAGGGACAATATATAATAAGGATGAAAATTTTCCCTCACAAGCTAGAATTCATAAAATGTGGGCAATTTGTACCCAAAAAAAAGTTGTCAAACCACAAATTCACGAAGACTGGAATTGTAAAGTTCGATTTGCAATAATGATAAAGAGATAATTAACTATGATAAAGTTTTAATCCCATACATCATGGGGAATGAACAATCAGGTTCGAATTTCAAAGGGATTAATTTGTTTTTCTCCATTTCTATGGTTGTGCTAACTATTTTTTAGATTTAAAAAAATTAAATGGGAGGGAGTGAGAATATTGGTCCATACCTTAGATTTGATGATTGTCCTCGTGTATTCATGGCTGATTCAACTCGAGAGATCCAAATCCATCTCCTTACACCTACTACTTTCATATAAGAATAAAATGCAATATCAAACTTAAACCATTCAAAACAATATGAATATGAAAAGACCTATATCTAGCCTAATCTACTCAAGGAAATACTAGATATGCAATTTTAATGTATAAAATAACACATTAACATTGTAATAAAAGGGAAAATCATGTAGATGCATATTAAAACAATGAACAAAATTACAACAATGTAAATGTAACTTGAGGCATGGTGAAATCTCCTCTTGGTCCCTTGATCCAACTCCTTCTCCATAACCTTCACTTATGCAAGGATAACTCATGTCTCATTAAGGCTAGGGTAAAAGAGCTCTAGTATGGAAATGGGCATAATTTAAAATACTCTTCTTCTTTAAAATCCTCTTATAAATATTGATGGAGAATATGGAAGGATAGATCTAGAATCCTAGAACATAGTGAACTCTGAGTCATGTATGAGTTCCCAAGATCATAATGTGAAGGATCCATCTCATTGCATGTTCATCTCCTTGAAAATTTCTCATACTAGAAGAAATGAGGCTTAGTCATTCCCTAGTGGTGGTGTAGGGTGTGACCAAAGAGGGATGGTCACTCCCTTTCAGTGGTACAAGGTGCAACAAAGAAATGATGGTTGTTACTTGATATGCTTGCAAGGGGTGACTTGGATATCGAAAAAAATGAGGAAATCGAGGGTCTATGTTAGTGTTTCGATACAATGACATCAATGGTTTCTCAATGAGTCTCAAGGGTGGAAAGTATAGCTGTAACAAATTCCACCAAATGTGTGAGGTCAGAAGAGAAGATGATGGATAACAAACATTATAAGAGCATAATAATGAAGTGGTGTAAGGAGGGAGATGAAGATCAAGGAACTAAAAAGTACCTGCAACCAATCACCAACCAAACTATATATATATCATCCTCAACTCATAATAGAAATCAAGCATGGATGCCAACACAATACACTGTGGATCCATATAGTAATATGAAAGATCATGGCCATGAAGGAATACATGGTGGATCAATGTTATAAAAATATCATAGGCACCAAAAAATATAATGTTGATTAAGGACATAGTCCATATCAAGAAGACATAGTAGTATTGGAAAAATGCTTAGAATATAATGATATACTCCATCGCAAACTGGGAGGGGCAGGACGAACGAGGAATGCACCCCTATGCAATGTATTCATTTCAACATCAATGGTAACAATCCACACATTTGAATGGAGGTGTTGATGTCAAGCATGCGATAAACCATCTATTTTTTAGACAAGGAGGAATACCATTAATAGATGCTCATCACTCGCATCCATTGCATTTTCATTCTGAATTGTATCGCTGGAAGAAACACGTTGATGAGTTTTTACATACTTCCCAATACATTTTTTGCAATTGTTTTTTCATAGGTTTGTCCGATGCGCTTGGAACATAGTTGTATGCCATGTGATTCTCATTCTTTCCTCTATACTATAGTATTTTTTTTAGGATTTTATAATATGAAAAAGACAAAAAAACCAATATTTTCAATATAAAAAAAATATGATATTTTGGTGACATCCACTGAACTTGATGTATACTTATTAAACTTCATATATGGATAGATTTTTTCCTGCTTCTTCCAATGCATTATTAATCCTCATTGTTCCCATTGTATACCTTATATTTGATCATGCAAAGTAGTGAAATTATCCATTATTTCTTACACATCGTCATTTGTATGGTAGTGCCTACGTACCATGGGCACCCTAGATTAACAACTTGATTGTTGAATTGTTCAGATCTAGAACAAATAATTCACAACAAGGTTGGAAGACTTTACTAGATACTACATACACCTGGAATACAATATTTGAAGGATTGATGTGGCTCTTCACCTATGGAGAAAGACCCCCAAGAAGATACCTGCAAAAACACATCAAACACAAAAGATCAAAAGTACCAGAACATTATCTATAGATCTATATTGGTGACTAAGGAATCCAATAATAAACATGCAAGATTACACATAACAAGTATATGGGAAGAAAACCAACTTTTCATTGATAAATAATGAAAGATTTTAAACCCGTGCCTTAGTGTTGATGCACTCCTCCACAAAACCGATGTCTTATCCCCAATAGCTCCAACTTACTCCTCTATGCTCACTCTAATGGATCAGGCTAGAATGTCAAAATAGTAGCATGACTTTGCTCTCTCCTCAACCATGGGGTATGAGCCTATTTTTATAGGCCTCAAATGGATAGAGATGGTTGAGATTTTGGTTGGTAGGTGGATAGGAGATCCCCAAAGGATGGATCTCGAGCTCAACTGACCTAGGCGAATAGGGATAAGGCCTGCCATGAAGCTTTTGATCTAGAAGCTTCGTGAAGTCTCTCTTTTTCACTTTTTACCAAGGGCACCGCTCCTGATCCTTGATGACATAGTGGTTATAGGGAAGAACCGCTCTTCAAACAAAGAGTAAAGGTAGTGCCACTGCCTATCTTCAACACAACTTAGGAGGTGCTGAAGAAGGTACCGCTCCTAGGTTTAAGGGTAGAAGCGGTGCTTGGTTTTTATATGCTAGTTTGACATTTGGATCAAGGTTTTCACTTCAAGATTTGGGAATGAGGGAAAACATGGATGTTTAGGGTCTTATCACATGTTGATGATGAGATTTAGGTGTAACAGAATGCCCCCCAAATCATGAGTCTAGAGGGATACGATAGGCGAGAGCTTTGATAGAGCAAGTTATCACTATGAGGCAAGAATCGACTTGATCAGAGATCAACATCAACCAGGCATATGCAATACATCAATACTTTTGACTCATGAGAAAATATGTCTTCACCATGGCTGCAGACCAATACAAGGCAGATCCATGGGAGAAATCAACAAACATGGCTACTAGAATACAACGTAGATCCATGTGATAAAGGATTCAAATTTGCACATAGCTACCAGACATACAACATAGATCTATGTCATATAGACACAAATTTGAGCATAGACACAACCATACAAATGTGGATCCATGCTGGTACTTCATACAATATATTCCATCGCAACCTGGGGAGAAAGCTATGAGTGCTTTATAAAAAATATCCAGGGTCTTCGTCTCATCTTCCACAAAGTACTGTTCTATCCATGTGATTACAATGATCTGAAGTCGAACATGGTAGAAACCACTTGATTACCAGCCAATGATGTGAACTGTTAACAAGTGCGAGGGAGATCACCATTGATATCAATGATTCCCAAGGTACCCTAGTACAATCTACTGAGTGTGAATAGATGTTTTGATGTCGAACATCCAGTTGAATCTTTTAATCAAAGGTCGATGATGTGAACCTATGTCGAAAGCGAGAGAATTTGTCATTGAGGCATACAGGTCTCAAGGTACTAAAATTGTTTCTAAGACTATTTCCTGGATGATGCGCTGATGTCGACTAAAATAGTCTCGTCGAAGGAGGGCCACAATGAATCCCACATCGACGACACGAAACTCAGAACAAAGTTCTGGAATGTTGTAGATAATGTAACCATAGGACTGACTCAAAAGTACTGACACAAAGGATGTTTCAATTGCAGAGGTAAAATTCTTTTTTCCTTTGAACATCGGGCGACACGATAAAATAATTGACAAAATTGACTCGATGAGGCAGAACAAATATGACAGTGGACAATGCATTCTCTTGAAAAACTCAAAGGAGTGACATGAATCATGAAAGTGGATCGACTTGTAAGTCAGCTGAATACCCAATTGACTGAATGATATGTAGACAAGTGCCATGTTCAAAGGTGACACACAACTGCCATTGATTTGCAAAATGATTCCCTTCCCTTAATTTCTGCATCATGATTGATGGGTGCCTCTTTTCATTTTTACGAGTCCAAAGAGGGTAACAAACACTAGTTTTAGCTCATCCAAAGACAAGTCCAATCTCATATATTTCACGAACCTAAGAAAGGAGGGGTTCGCTCCCTGAATGGGTCTCTTAGTGTTTAGTTTAATGAGTCCAATGAAAGCAAACTCGGTATCGTTCATGTTTAGAGAGTCTGAATGAAGACGAAAGACAACTCCAAAAGGTCCTTTTTTGTATGACTTAGTCTCTAGGGCCCCAAAAAGTATAAAATAATACCCGAGAGAACTCTTCCAGTCATGATTGGCTGGAGTGTTCCCTTTTTGTAAATAGTCTCTCTGAATCGAAAAAGAGATAACCTACCATTGGAGAGACGACCCTTCAAATACTTTTATGAGTATGAAGCAGACAAGTACTCAACAATCTTTTCATATTTAGGGAGTCCGAAAAGAGTTAAAAGGAGACTCCATTATGTTTCATTTTCATGACGAGAAGTTTTTTACGAGCCTGAAAAGAATAAAAAAAAGAGTCAGAACTTTGATACTGAGTTCTAAGAGCGTGACCAAAGTGTCGAAACAAACGCTCGGGGAATTTTTCTATTTTCTGGAAGTACGAAAAAGTAAAAAACAAACTCCTCCATAGACACTATTGTTCATCTTTTCATCTCCGCAAGACTTAAAAAAGTCCATTAGTCTCCTAAAGATTCGAATAAATGAATTCATAAACTATATTAAAATGTGTTTTCATATCAAAATGATTTAAAATATTAATAATAATGTGAAAAATCCTAAAAATACATTTAAAATCCAATTGAATAGTAAAAACAAGTCATTCTACTATTTACCAATTTGTGAGAGCATTTGAGAGACTTTTGGAGCCATATCTTTGAGCACCGTCAGAGCCAGGTAGATGCTAGATCCCTATCCTTTCATTTAGTTATGTCCATTTTTGCTTTGTCTTGGGTTTCAAGGGTCTTTGAGAAAACCCTAAATCTGAAATGTGGGCACCACTCCTGCACCTTACGGGACAGGTGATGCCCGGTAAAAACTGCCCCTATTCAGTTTCACTTAGGCGGTGCCACCACTTTGTGTAAATGGAGGATAGGCGGTGCCGACCGTGAGGTTGGAAAACTAAGTGGGAAAGCCAAAAGAAAAGTTCTTTAATGATTTTAAAGGTTGAATATGGTTTTAACTAGCCCATTTGTTGTTTTTTGTAGGTTTTATCTGATAAAAAATGGTTATATGGAAAGAACGACAACATGATGATGATGATTCCTTGGCTGAGGGAAATGCAGGGTGCATTGCTGCTTTGAGAGGTTGTGGCCTCTTGAAGTTCTTTCACACTATGAGTATGATATCCCATGAGTGCTTGCTAGAGCGTATCCTATGCATGTGGAACCCTAAGCAACAGTACTTTGAGGTGGGAGCCCATGTACTGACCATAGAGGTAGAATATATCTACTTTCTGACGGGATTGTCTATACAGGGTGCTCATGTTTCATTAGCTGGTTCTTGAGGAGGGGATGTGACCACTCAGGAGCTGATAAACCGTTATTGTGTTCCTGGTACTAGAGTGTTGGGGAAGAAGATCCCCATAAAGGCAGTGGTGGATGATGCACTTCGCACTGTTCTTTTCACTGTGCAGAGGATGGTAGGAAGCCAAGGGCCTCATCAGGAATCCATAGCGCATTTACTGTATGCCATAGAAGCTATGGAACCCATTGTATTCAACTGGGTAGAGGGACTACTTCCAGTATTCAAGGACCAACTGACTAAATATCTGCAATGCAAAGTGAAATAGTTTGGCTATGGATCCATTCTAGCTTGTTTCTTTTTCGAGTGGGTGCCCCACATGAGGTCCCAAGTGATATTTATAGAGCTGAGGACCAGGGACCCTTGTATGCTGAGGCAGGTAGAGCTTATGGCTCGTATGGGAGGTGGCAGAATCAAAGTGAATTATGATGTTGGATTTTTCCGCTGGTTGGACGACCAGATCCTCATGATTGAGGATTATGCATATGCGGGTATTGACTTCAGGGGTGACCCTGATCTACCACTTCCACTTGGTGCACAATGGGGAGGCATCGGTAAGAAAAAAGACCCTAAAATTTTGATTTTGTTTTTGTATTTTCATGTTTTATGTTTTTTTATGAGTAGTAACAAGACCTAAAATTTTCTCATGTAGATGTTGGAGCAGCAAGACCTGGGGGATCATACCCAATGGACAGGCGAGCGGGAGCTCGGTTTCTTCACCAAGGTGATGACCAGCTGGGAGATCTAGAGGAGAAACTAGAGATGTTAACCCTAGATATACCCGATGCAGCTATTGATGAACTCTCGAAGAGGTACCAGAGGCACACTGTGGGAGTTCCAAGCCGTTTTAGTCGACTGCTACATAGAGTAGTATGAGTTGTCATGTGTTATCATGATCATCACTAGGTGGTGTCTTGCATGATGTATTTCTAAAAGCTGAGATTGCTTCAGGATTTTGCATGATGTTGTATTTTCCTAAAATCCACTGTGATTCGTATGAGGTCTCGTGACCATTTTTGTAAAAACATTTTATACATATATATATATACAGACTTTATTACTGGTGTTTATACGTCTCAAATGGAAAATGTATTTACATGAGTTTTATGTTTTATTTATTGCTTATTTACAATATGATGAACCGGGTTTGATTTTCATGTTATGAATGAGCAATATACCAATCTAGGATATAGTTTGCTAATGAATCAACAACTGCATTGTCTTCCCTAGGGATATGCCTGTAAGTAATAACCTCAAATGACCTTTCCAGTAGATGCACTCTCCAGAAGAGACGGAGAAGTATAGGGTTTCTGATGGCATAGACATGGTTCAAATGACAAACCACTAACTGCGAGTCCATGAATACTACCAAATCACGACTGTCTCGAGATGCTGCTTCAGTCAGTAGACCTATTACTTCCTGATACTTTGCGATGTTGTTGGTAGCTGGACCAATACAAACCGCTCCTAAACTGACTAGATCATGTGTAGGGGAATAAAGAACCCAAGCAACTGAAGCAAGGTTTAGGGTATGATGACAAGCACCATCAGCAAAGCCATAATAGGCCATTCGATCTGCATAACCAAAACATGGTATAAATAGTTTGGACACTAAGCTCAAAACCATATTGAAAATACTAAAACACACTATAAGTAAAAAATGTACATATATACAAGGTACCATACATGAGTGATCTAAGCATAGTACCTCTTCAGGTACAACCCATTGTGAGGTTGCCCGAAGGGGATTCCGTCATAATCTACAAGCTCATAGGCCCCTTTCTCTAAAAACTTGGAAACGATAAAATGATCGTACCACATTGATTGGAACTTCCCTTTTCCTAGTTTATCATGTTTCTGGTCATAGGTCATAACTAGGTAACCTACATTAAAAACACAAGGTTGGACAAATTTGTCATACTACGCCTTGACGTGTTTCTTATGTGCCTCATTGAATAAGTCAACATCTCGTCTAGTTTCGTCAAGATTGTTTATATATAAAAATATCTCTTACTAGGTGGAAGTATTGGGAAGAATTTCAACAACAAGTTTCAAAGACGGAATCTCACACTAAATAGGTAGGACAACTTCTAGTCCGTAAAGTAACTGGAAGGGTGTAAAACCAGTCGTTGTTTTCACTGAAGTTCTATAATCCTAGAGGGCAGAAAAGAGAGTCTAGTGCCAGTTGGATTTATGATTTCCAACCATCCAACACAGCATAGTTTTTAAGACTTTGTTAATGGCCTCGACCTAACCATTAGCCTGCAGATAACATGGATTTTAGTTTTCATGGCGAAAACCCAGCTTAGCACTTAACTCTACCATCATCTGATTTTGGAAATGTGATCCGTGATTAGTGACTATAGACTATGGAACTCCAAACCTATCTATTACGTGATTGAATAGGAAGAGGGTGGCAATATTACCTTCCTCCACATATGTAGGCATACCCTCTTCCCATTTAGTAAAATAATCCATGACTACGATGATGTAACCATGCCCCCTGGCTGAGGTAGGCTTACAATGCATAAAATCTATACCTCGATCTCTTTGTTTGGAGATAAATGATTAAATCTCCATACCATGGGTCAGTTGTGCTTATCAGGAACATAAATTCATTCGGGAATGAATCACTATGCTCAGAATCCATCAAAACACAGGGAAGGTCACACATCATCTCTACAAAGACCAATGATTTCTTTGAAGTAGCTTTGGAAAACTCAAGGTCAAACTCCTGCAAGATGACAATCCAGCGGGAATATTTACCCCCTAGTACCTAACGAGTCAGGATGTAGTACATAGGGTTTTGGTCTACAAGTATGGTAGTGGTGCGAAGCAAGATGTAATGACGAAATGTTTGGATAGCAATGACCGTTGGCAATGCTAACTTCTCCACACGTGAGTATCGAGTTTTAGAATTGAGAATATTCTTACTGACTTATTATATCACATGTTCTTGGTAATTCTAATACTCTTGGGCTAGAACCATTCCGATGGTAGTAGTAGAGGCAAAAACATATAAGAGAAAATCATTTGAATAATTCGGGGGGTGTATCATGCGTGAATGAGTCAGAAAGTGCTTAAGATTATCAAAGGCTCGCTGGGCTTGGTCATCCAAGAAGAAAAGAGTGTGCGTTTTCTCAGCAAAGTTACAAACAAAATGACGAAGAAAGTTTTCCTTCTCTTGCAAACTTTGGAGCTCAAGGATGTTGGTTGGGGCATGTAGTGTGAGTATAGCAGCAATCTTCAATGGATCGATTGGGATGCCATCCTTAGAAATCACGAAGCCTAAGAGACGTCCCGTCTCAACGCAAAAGACACATTTGTGTGGGTACATCCGTATTTTGTAATGGTGACATATTAGGAAAATGTCTCTAAGATGTTGAGGGTGGCCTTCCCGTTGTTGTGAGTGCACAAGGAGATCATCAAGGTACAACTCCTTGATGTTTTTAATGTTGTGAAACGCATAGGACATGTCACGCTGGAATGTGGCTCTGGCGTTCTTAAGGCCAAAGGGTAACTTCCTATAGGAAAATGTTTCCCGTGGGCATATAAATGTCGTCTTGTGCTGATCGACAGGAAATATCTCAATCTGATTATAGTGAGAAAATCCATCCATGAATGAGAAGATGACACTTCCGACACAGTTGTCAATAATCTAATCGATGTGCGTAGTTGGAAATTTTTCCTTAGGACAAGCTTTATTCAGATCTAGGAAATCGATGTAGACTCTAATGGTTCCCTGATTTTTGTTCACAGGAACGATGTTAAATACCCATTCCGTCAGGGTTACAGGATAAAGGAATATTTCCTTTAGAAGTTTTTCAACTTCGGCTTTGATAGCCACAGCCTTCCGGGGATGGACTTGACACAATTTCTGCTTGGTCGGTCTAGTAGTGGGATAGGTTTTGATTTCGTGAACAACAATAGATGGGTGTACCCCAGGAATTTCTTCATAAGACGAAGCAAAAATATCTCAGAATACCTTGAAAAGTGCTCTATATTCTTTAGTTTCTTCCATTGAATAGTTCTTCCCTACGTGAACATGTTCAATAGTTCCAGGCTTGATCGATATGTCGACCAGAGTTGTTTTAGTAATGTTTCATAGTTTGCCTTCAGATTCAAAATCTTGCAAAAACAAAGGTGTTTGTGGAATATAGACAATATCAGTACCCAAGAGAGATACAAAATCATTATATTCCGAACTGGTATTGGGGAGGAACGAGGATCTGTGATGATGATCCTCCCATACTGATTCATTCATACTCATAATCTCCATGATAGTTTCATCTGACGATAAAGTATGGGAGTGATAATCCAGTGTAGGAAGAGAGGGTTCTAACCAGTAGGGTAGGTGGTAGGGATCCGAATCCACTAGATGGAGATCATCTGTATGGTCATCGAAAATGGATTAGATAACATCATAAACTGCTTCATGCGGACTATGGGAGGATGACTCAACAACTTGCTTACCCTTGGGATCAGAGCCAAATGTAGAGACCATATTGACGATCGTCGTCTTTGTGCTAGAAGGAACTGATGGAAACATGCCCATAAGGGAGAATTCCTTTAATATACCTATCCCAATCAACTGATAAGGATGAGGGTACTGACCTAGCATATGGATGTTATTTTCCGTAGGGGTGGTAAAATCCGACGTATAGAAATCAAGTTGATCAATTATCACAATCTTTCCCAAATGAGGAAACTGGAGAGTTCTAAATAACATCGAAGTGATAGCGGTCATAGCATAAAACCAATTTCTTCCTAAGAGAAGATTGTAGTCTAACATGGCATCCACTACTTCCACCTGAATGGAAACATTTCCCCCCCTAGCTCAACTGAAAGTGCAGCTATGAGACCATGGGTTTGGAAACCTCTTCCATCAAAGGCTCTTAGGGTCGTCGGTGATTTTGCAAGCTGAGTAGAGCCAATGGCTTTCAAATAGGACAGAGACAAAAATGTGGTTGAAGCACCTTCATCTAGAACAGTCCTAAGGATCTTTTTCCAAACTAATTTTGTTATGATCTGAAAAATGAGTTAGTGAGGTAGTATAGATTTGTAGTTCTCCAGGTTAAAATGGATCAAATTTGTGTTATTAGGGTCTAGGGATCCTAAGGCAGTTAACAAGTTTTTGTGCTCTGTAGGACATCTTTGGAGCACTTCTAAGGTAGACATTGCACACGGTTCCTAAGCGAGGTCTTCAACAACATTATAGAACTGCATAGCTCGGACATTGGGATTAAAAACAAACTTCCTAAGAGTGCTCATGGGTGGACACAAAATCATGTCGAGATTAGGATTCTCGATAGTTAGGGGACCATTAGATGAGGATGTGGGAGAACCAGTGGGAGGGGATTTATCTGGATAAGAATTTTCATTTTTCTTCTCCTAAGGCTTCTGACGACATCATTCAGACTTCCTCTGAAGGACCAAAATTTCTTTGATTGGACATGTGGTCATTTAGTTGTTGTTGAGAAGGAAAAGGATCAATAAGAACTGCTGGTGTGGGGTTAATTTTTAAAAACTTGTTAATTTCATCACGGCAAGGACATTACTTCGTGAAATGATCACCACCACACAACAGGAAGGGATATTTGGCTTTCCTTTTTCCTTTATTGTCATTCTCCGAGGCCATCGGCTTGGGATTTTCCTGTTGGTTTCCGGGTTTTTTATTTTTACCTTTTCCCTTTTTCTTATTACTGGATGATTGTGTACTTTGAATATCATTCACCTTGATGGAAACCGTAGGATTAGAAGGAGTAGTAGTAGAAGCATTGGGTTGCTTGGCAGGTTTTACCTTTGACGGGGGTTGGATTGAACCGATCACCCCATCGACAGAAGTTTTTGTAGGTGGCTTAGTCGGGTCCGTCCTAGGATGAGGAGATTGACGAATAAGGTCATACAAAGTTCCAGATTGGGAATACACCAAGTGCAGATACTGTGCATGCTTGATAGCTTGCTCTTTAGTGACAACACCGCCCATGGCCACATCTCTAGCAATGGGTGGAAACAAAGACTTTGTAAACCAATCAACTAAGAATTGGTTTGGGCTAAGAGCTTTAATGAGCCTTCTCTTCCTTCTCCACTCATGGAAATGATCCGATATGTGCGTGGAGGTATTTTGACGCAGAGAGTTCAAAAGGTCTGTACCCATTTCATAACGAGTGGGTAGCTGAAAGTGTATGAGGAAGATAGTTGCCAATGCACTAAAATCCACAAACGAATGTCGTGAAAGTTTGATATACCACTTTGCGACCGTACCGGTCAAAGTGCACTAGAAGAGTCTCAATCGAATAGAATCATCCATCAAGGAGTTTGATGAACACCATAGATGGAAAGTCATAATGTGATTCTTGGGATCATCTTCGTGCTTACCATCAAATTTTGGAATTTCCAATGGCAACTTTACTGGAATAGCGGGCCTTGAAGGGTTGTGCTGAATGGGATCATTTATTAATTTGGATAAATTGGGTAAATCCAAAGGTTCTAGGAAAGGTAATTGACGATTGGGTTTCACATATTGGTAGTATTGATAAGGCATGTACCCACCAGTATGACCATATGTCGACTCATATACAGGCTGTTGAAACGTCTGATGAGATGATGTACTTCCTGAATATTGACCTCCAGGATTAAGGCCGCCAGAACCACCAGGGCCGTTGGGACCGTTATGACCATTAAGACCATTAGGAGGAGGACCTCTAGGACCTCTGGGATAGTTAGGACCCCCAGGATCCCCAGGACCACCAGGACCACCAGGAGGAGGCCCACCAGAACCAACAGGAGGAGGACCACCAGGAGGAGGACCACTAGGACTCCCAGGACCACCAAGACCACCCGGATCCTAGGACCACTAGGAGGAGGACCACTAGAACCTCCAGGACCACTAGGACCACCAGGACCCCCAGGACCACTAGGACCACCAGGCCCCCTGGGGGCAGGACCCCCGTACAGTGGTCCACTGGCACATCCAGCAGTATGAATAGGTATTCCTCCCATTGCTGGCATGTAAGACCAGTTGGGTTTCCCCCATGGTGTAAATTCATTCCCAGGGTATGGAATGTGGAAATTGAACCTAGGTGTTAGAACAATTACACTCACAAAAATTGCCAATTACACATGCAAATTACTCACAAAGGAGACTGAATATGGAGCAGAACACTAATCTGTATTGAATAAGTGTACAATAGCCAACCTTGTGAAGTCATAGGATACCACAATAAATAATTACATGAGAGATTCGAATGCATTGGGATGCCATTCGAATTGGTCAAAAGCAGGCTTACTAAAACTAAGCAAATCTCCCATAGGTGCATAAAGCAACTTCCAAATCTGTCTAGAAGCTCACGAATTGGAAAAATCAATTAGGGAGGCTAATAGTTGATGGAAGGAAAACTCATACATGCTTTTATTAGGAGAAAAGAGTGGAGGATGATGGGGACAAAAAACAAGTTAACTTCACCTAGTCAAACTTTCCCAATTGCCTTAAAACTCAGTAAAAGCAGCAATAAAGTAGAAAAAAGCAGATATGCACTAGGAAGGCCAGGAATAAAGTAGAAATGATTCCAAGAGGTTTCCCAAGCGTTCCATGACTCAGTTTTAGCAAGTTTGACCATCTAGGACATGTGGAGAACAACTTGCATAGAGTGAAATATGGAAACTAGGCAAATAAGACAAAAATGGAGATAATTAATGTCTAAGGTAGCTAACTATGGGTTGATTATTGTAAAACCCCCCCTTAAGCCTGACTTATGAGTAAAACATCAGAAAATAATAGGGCCTAGCAACAAGGCTTAGTCACCCTTTACATATTGCATGTCCATTTAACCAAGGAAAGAGGCAAAAACCCAGTGGTAAAAATCCTCCCTTAAACATGGACAGTAAAACAAAATTTGAAAATCTTGTCATCAATCATGCTTCATAGTGTGATCAGCAATCCCCATCAGTTATTTGATATTGCTGAAAGTCTTCTCATAAAAAACTTTGGTGAAGATGTCTACTACTTGTTTTGAAGATGAATAGAAGAGTAGGTGAATGGTGCCATCATGCACAAGCTGTCTGATGTAGTGCATATGCATCTCAATGTGTTTGGTTCTCTGTCTATATATTGGATCAGTACAGATTTTAATGGTACTCTGATTATCACAATAGATATTAGTTGAGTATTCTAATTCAAAGCCACACTCACCAAGTAACCCCTGCAACCATAAACATTGAATTGCTGCATTTACAACTCCTCTGTACTCTGCTTCTGTAGATGAGAGTGCAATGGCACTCTGTTTCTTGCTTGACTAGATGATTGGTCCTTCAGCAAGCATGAACACATATCTTGATGTTGAATTTCAATCTATGTTGTCACCTGCCCAATCACTGTCAGTAAACCCAATCAAATCAAGATCATATTTAGCTATGTAGAAGATCTCATGAGTCCTTGTTCCTTCAGCAAAGTTAATGATCCTTTTGGATGCTCTCCAATGGATCTCATGAGGCTGATCCATGTATCTTGATGCCACACTTAATGCATAATAAATATCAGGTAAACTATGTGCAAGGTAGAGCAAACACCCAATCAGTTTCCTATACAGTGTATTATTTACCATAGGTGAAGAATCTGCTTCTTAAAGCTTAACTCCTGAAAGGAAGGGAGTCTTTCTTGGCTTGCAATATTTCATGTTGAACTTGTTCATCAAATCCAAAGCATACTTGGACTGATGTAATTTTATTCCATTTTTTTTTTGAGCAATCTCGAGACCCAAGAATTGGCTCAATATTTCCAAATCAGTCATAGAAAATGCATGGTTCATTGCATCCTTAAAGAGGCACTTTCATCCTTTGAGATTCCTGTAATGAGAAGGTCATCTACATACAAGACAATAATCATCAAAGAACCATGAATTAGCTTCAAATAAACATTAGGATCAGACTTGCAACGAACAAAATTCAATGATAGCAGAAAGCCATCAATCTTGGCATACCAAGCCCTGGGGGCTTGCTTAAGCCCATACAATGATTTCTTTAGCCTGCACACAAGAGATGGATTAGTAAAAAATCCTTGAGGCTGATGCATTTAAATATATTCATTAATATCGCCATTTAGGAAAGCACACTTCACATCCATGTGATGTACCTCCCACTGCTTCGAAGCTGCAATGGCTAAGGCTAGCCTGATGGAGTCCATCTTTGCCACTGGTGCAAAGGTATCATTGTAGTCTATGCCATGTACTTGTGAGTAGCCCTTGGCTACCAATCTTTCCTTATATTTCAAAGGTGAACCATCAGCAGCAAACTTGGTTTTTAAAACCCACTTACATTGAACTAGCTTCCTCCCTGGGGGAAGATCAACTAGCTCCCAAGTGTTGTTCTTCTGGAGTGAGTTGAATTCTTCTTTCATGGCTGTTTGCCATCTTGGATCATGTGCTGCATATTAATATGTCTGTGGGTCTGATTCAACCATCAGATATCATTTCTCTTCAAACAAGGGGTCTTTCATACACAGGGCACTCTCAAACTGAGATCTAGTCCTCCTAGAATCACTAGGATTTCCAGCTAGTTCCCCAGCTGCATGAATTGTCTTGGATGCCCATTTTGGTCTTGTAGGACTGTTAGGATCTGCAATTAAATCATCATTATCATAAATATCAGAATCATCAAACTCATTTATCTCTTCACTTACATTCAGTGGTTCTGGTGGTGAAGAAGACTCTCCAACTTCAACTGCTGCTAAAGGCTCTTCTTGGAACTGAACACTCCTTTCAATGAAGGATTTTTTTGTGCTGAAATTGATTAGATTGTATGCTTTTGAATATTCAGAGTACCCAACAAATAGACACTCTTGGCTTTGGGTTTGCAAAGCCTTCCTCTTTTCTGTTGGAATTCTAGCCCAAGCCCTTGAGCCAAAAATCCTGAAATGGGTCACATCTAGCTTGTGGCCACTCCATGCTTCGAAAGGAGCCATACCATCAAGCTTTTTATGAGGCACATTATTTTGGATATAGGCTGCACAGTTTATAGTTTCAGCCCAAAACTTTGGTGGTAAATTCTTAGCCTCCATTATGCAGGTTGCCATCTCTTTCAGTGATTTGTTCTTCCTCTCAACAACACCATTTTGCTGTGGTGTGTAAGGGACAGAATGCTACATTTGAATACTTGCATTTGAACAATATTGAATGAACTTAGACTTGAAATACTCACCACTATTGTCAGATCTAAGGACCTTGAGTTTCCTCCCAGACTGGTTTTCGACCAAAGCCTTAAAGACTTTGAAGAGGCCAAAAACTTCAGACTTGTGTTTTAGGAAGTAAACCCAGCAGAACTTGGAAAAGTCATCTATGAATGTCAATGCATATTTGGCCTGACTCATTGACATATGAGGAAATGTGCCAGCAACATCACTATGGATCAACTCAAGAGGTGCAGAGGTTCTCTCATGACTAGCTTTCTCAAATTTATGCTCTGGGTGTTTTCCTAAGATGCAACCTTGACAGACTCCTTTGGAAAACTTAATCTTTGGTAACCCTATGACCATTTTTTTTCACTAAGATCAGAAAGATACTTATAGTTAATATGGCCAAATATTTCATGCTAAAGCTTGCTTGCATCATTAGCATGAATCTAAAGAGCAGAGGGGTTTGAGTAGGGTAGAAAATGTGAAAACATGTATACCTTCAAAGTGTGATTTGCAACTCCTTTTGCAATGACTTTACCACTTGAGATCTCTGTGATCTCAACTTCATTAGGGGAGAATATGACCTTCTTTGGAGACCCTTTGTGGATCATCTGATACACTGATAAGAGGTTAGAGGCAAGACCTGGAACATACAATACATTGCTGAACTTACCATGGTCAAGATCAATCCTCCCTTTGCCCAAAATTTCAGTGAGAGAGCCATCTCCCAGTACTATTGGTGGACCTTTTGACATGTCAAGTGAGGTGAATGCCTCCTTGGTCGAAACCATATGTCTTGAAGCTCCAGAATCAATGATGAAACTAGGTGAGCTTGATGTGCTAGCAACCAATGCATGAACTCTCTCTCTGTCTTCTAAATTTGATCCTCCTTCCCTCTTCTTTGAGTTATCAGGAAGGGAGATGCCATTCTTCTCCAAAAGTTGGGTCAGCATGTCAATTTACTTCTTCATGTGGGAGCTTTCAGTATGATTTCCCTTACTGCAGTATGCACACTTGCTCATTTCTCCTTTGTTCTTCTTCTTCTGGGGGTTCTTCTTGGAACCTTGGGGCTCCTATGGAGACTTGTTCTTGTCTCTCTTTTGCTCAGGTGCCTTCTTAGCTTTATTCTTTCCTTTTGAATCCACCCTTGAATCTCCAACAACCAGAGCTTGGTCTTTGGAAGGTTTGATGGTGCCCATCATCACCAGTTTATCTTGTTCTTGTGTGATAGATTCCATGAACTCTACAAGTTTAGGCATATTCCAAGCTCGAGCTTTCAACTTGGTGGCATGGAAGGTCGAAAAAAACATTGAATAGTTAGGGCCAAGCTTTAAGATTATGGCCAAAACTAGTTTCTCCTCCTTTTTTATTCCACACTGTTTTAGCTGCAAAACAAGGGCTTTAAACTTGGAAAAGTAGAGTTGCAGGGATTCGAAGTTGCTGGGACTCAAGGAGATCAATTAATTCTTGATTTGATGTCCTCTCATATCATCTATTTTACCAAAAATATCAACAAGCTTCTCCCATACTTCATTTGGTGATGTCAATCCATCAAGATGAAAAAGGAGGTCTTTGGATATGCTCAGACACAGGAGACCATAGGCCTCATCCCTCCTGTAATTTTCTCTACAGCTGCATTGGGATCTTATTCTATTTCCATAGTCACTCTGTAGAGGCCTTTCACTCTCAACAGTATCTCCATCTCTGCTTTCCATTCAAAGAAATTAAATGGAGTCAAGATGATCTTCTGAGATTGATCCATAGCTTAGAAATTGTCCCTTTAGTCAGCAAAATGCTCCCAATCAATGATGTCGAACCTGCAATAAAAATATGGAAGGAGAGAAATCGATATACAAAGGATTTGATACCATGTGGATATTGAACCCAGTTGTTAGAACAATTAATCTCACAAAAATTGCCAATTACACATGCAAATTACACACAAAGGAGACTGAATATGGAGCAGAACACTAATCTGTATTGAATAAGTGTATAATAGACAACCTTTTGAAGTCATAGGCTGCCATAATAAATAATTAAATGAGATATTAGAATGCATTGGGATGCCATTCGAATTGGTCAAAAGCAGATTTACTAAAACTAAGCAAATCCCCCATAGGTGCATCAAGCAACTTCCAAATCTATCTAGGAGCTCACGAATTGGAAAAATCAATTAGTAAGGCTAATAGGTGATGGAAGGAAAACTCATACATGCTTTTATTAGGATAAAAGAGTGGAGGATGATGGGGACAAGAAACAAGTTAACTTCACCTAGTCAAACTTTCCCAATTGCCTTAAAACTCAGTAAAAGCAGCAATAAAGCAGAAAAAGCAGATATGCGCTAGGAAGGCCAGGAATAAAGCAAAAATGATTACAAGAGGTTTCCCAAGTGCTCCATGACTCATTTTTATCAAGTTTGACCATCTAGGACATGTGGAGAACAACTTTCATAGAGTGGAATATGGAAACTAGGAAAATAAGATAAAAATGGAGATAATTAATGTCTAAGGTAGCTAACTATGGGTTGCTTATTCTATCATGGAATTCCAGTGTAGGACATTCCTATAGGGGTAGGTTGATAATTCATATTCCCTACATACATATGATTTGCTGGGTAACCATAGCCCCATGAGGGTTGATGAACTGCAGGTCGTGCCACCGAGGGTTGACCTGAACTTGAAGGAGGGTTTACCACATTTGTGTTGGTGGGAGGAACATATACTATGGATTTTCCTACAGTCACAAGCTTGCCTATTATTAGTAAAAATTCCACTAGTGGGTAACATAGGTCACGCTGGGGGTTTCCCCCTAGTGTTAAAAGGTACATACACTACTAGAACTGAAGGTTTCCTCCCAGCCATAGAAAGTACAGGATGACTAGAGACAGACCTAGAACTCAAAACTACAGGAGTGGAATGGGAGGTTTGACCTAGATTGCGAACAGTCTCACCGTATGCTAGATCCAAAGAAGCTTTGATTTTAGCCATAAGACAAGGATCTGTATTACTGAGTAATCTAGCTGATATAGTTTCAGCATGTTGTGCAGGTGTGGCCAAAACTCTGTCTAGCCTTTGCTTTCTCTCTTGAAAATCTCGTGCATGATGAATAGATGCTTGGATTTGTCTATATTCTTCTTCATCTATAGAAGTTTGTTCAAGAGAGGTTCTACTAACCCCGAATGAGGAAATGGCCTGGCCCATGGAAGTTCTCCAAAATGGAGCATCCGAGCCATATTCAGGTGGAGTAGGACTATCGATATGACCTTCAATATGTGGATGAAAGGAAGTATCAGCCATCGGAGGCTGTTTAACCAAGGGATTAATATAAGAAGTGAATTGGTCTCCACTTTCTACAACTATATTTTCTTCCTCGTGGGAAGTAGTTGAAGCTCCTTGGTCGATGGCTTCCATTGGACTTTCTCCCGTAATAGGAGGAAAATCGGGTGGCAAGCCCTAATTCCTTCTGGATCATCTCAACCGAAACTCAACTAGATTGGTATTAGTTAGTAAACTAACCTAGGGTCTCAAAACTAAGAACACACAAAAAAATTTCTCCTACTCAAGCTATAGGCCAACAAGCAAACTTAAATGATAGGATGAGCTAAAATATTCAGTCTCTCACCAGGATTGTCAAGCAGGTGAAACTCGCGATATACCACAAGGGTACATGCATAGTAATCTCCCCGAATGTTGTTTTCGGTGTATTGCTCCAAAAAAGACGACCAAAGGGTTTTTCTCAGATGGACAAGGTATCCTAGTGGGGTATCCTGATATACTCAAGGCACGTGGGAGATCAAATCGGTAGTAGTGATGTCTAATGCACAACCATTCATAAGGGGCCTTCCTATATACAATCGAGTACATGAAGTACCTTTCTATATACCTCAAGGGTACATGAAAGGCTGTTCGATATACCGATGGTATGTGGAAGAACTACATGAGTCCCAAGTTGTAGTGCGGGCAAATAATGATAGCTCCTACGTTTAACGACGCCCGAACACATCTCTAACCTATCACTCAAATTTCTATACAATTTTTAGACCTATAACTACCATTAATTTTAAAGTGGACAGTTAGGTGAATGCATGATATTTTGACAGAAAAGTAAAACCATGCAAGCATGAGATGCACGTTCATTCACTTTACCATTTAGATTATGCCTAATTACGGGAATGAGAGAGAACCTTTTTATTTTCAATTTTTCTTTGAAACCAAAACTTTCCCGAACAACTATACCAAACAATTCTTTTCTAAGAAATAAAGCAAATAATACTTCTTCAAATCAATCTTTTGAAAGAAAGCAGATAGGGTAAGAACTCTTTTCAAAGAAGAAAAACAAGAAGCACACAAAGGCACATTCGATATTTTTTCAATTTTTCTATTAAACTGGAAAGATCAAATTTAAAACGACGAATATTTTTTCTTTTGATGAGATGACAATATGAACTAAAGGGAAGAAAAATGGAGATTTGAAAGCTTATAAGGCTAATAAGAGGTCCAACAATTCGTCCTCAAATAATGATATAAATGAATCTCAAACAACAAATTTTCTTTTTTTCAAAGTAAAAATAAGTCCTTCTCTATCTTAACGAAAAAACAGAAACAAACAAACCGATCAGAGTCTTTCTTTTCAGTATTGTCCAATAGCAGGTAGGGATCTAATTGAGTGAAAGCTTTCAAGCACTCCTTTCAAAATAACCAAACTTACAAGCAGTAACAATGATGAATCTAACATAGCCTTTTTATTTTAACAAACAAGCATTTACGACATCAAAAATTTCAGATTTGAAACACTCAGGTATTTACAAACAAGCCCGGAAAATTCCAGCTGAAGACAAGAAATCCAAAAACCAAAAATTTCTTTGCAAAATTTTGAAAAATAGAGGTCTAGAGAAAACATACCTAGCACTGCTTCCAGAGGGTTGTTGAAAGAGCGGTTCTGAGGAGGGAATGTTTCCTGCTAACTGCTTACAGGCAGTGGCACCGCTTCTTGCTATCTATGCTCAGGCGGTGGCACCGCGTTTAGCCCACTGCACATCCCTAGTTCCCTGTAAATGTCTAGAACATAGTAAATGAGAAAAAACAAAGTCAAATCTTGTCAAACTAGCATCAAAAGTGATGAATTAGCAATAATAAAGAGCATAGAAAGTCAGGATGACTCAGATCTGGAGAGATTTGATAATTTCAAACCAAAACCTAACTATGTAAGATGGGAGATCTGACTGAAATGATAAGAAGCTGGAGCTTGGTTTTGGACAAGTGTTCAAAGGATAAGGAAGATCAGATCTGCTGAAGCTTGTCCCCAACGGAGTCGCCAGATTTGTTATCAGGAATTCCGCACCTTCTGTGGACAGAAGCTATTCCTCTGGTCTGAAAGGTTTAGATCCAGAACAAATAATTCACAACAAGGTTGGAAGAATTCTCTTCGATACTACAGACACCTGAAATACAATCTTTGATGGATTGATGTGGCTCTTCACCTATGGCGAAAGATCCCCAAGAAGATACCTGCAAAAACACATCAAACACAAAAGATCAAAAGTACCAGAACATTATCTATAGATCTATATTGGTGACTAAGGAATCCAATAATAAACATGCAAGATTACACATAGCAAGTATATGGGAAGAAAACCAACTTTGCATTGATAAATAATTAAAGAGTTTACAACCTGTGCCTTAGTGTTGATGCACTCCTCCACAAAACCAATGTCTTATCCCCAATATCTCCAACTTGCTCCTCTATGCTCACTCTAATGGATTAGGCTAGAATGTCAAAATGGCGGCATGACTTTGCTCTCTCCTCAACCATGGTGTATGAGCCTATTTTTATAGGCCTCAAATGGATAGAGATGGTTGAGATTTTGGTGCATGAGGTGGATAGGATATCCCGAAAGGATGGCTCCCGAGCTCAACTGACCCAGGTGAATAGGGATAAGGCCTTCCACAAAGCTTTTGATCTAGAAGCTTCGTGAAGTCTCTCTTTTTCACTTTTTACTAAGGGAACAGATCTTGATCCTTGATGACATAGCGGTGATAGGGAAGAAACGCTCTTGAAACAAAGAGTAAAGGTGATGCCACCACATATCTTCAACACAACTTAGGCAGTGCTGAAGAAGGTACCACTCCTAGGTTTAAGGGTAGAAGCGATGCTTGGATTTTATATGCTAGTTTGACATTTGGATCAAGGTTTTCAATTCAAGATTTGGGAATGAGGGAAACATGGATGTTTAGGGTCTTATCACATGTTGATGATGAGATTTAGGTGTAACAGAATGCTCCCCAAAGCATGAGGCTAGAGGGATACGATAGGCGAGATCTTTGATAGAGCAAGTTATCACTATGAGGAAAGAATCGGCTTGATCGGAGATCAACATCAACCAGACATCTTTAATACATCAATACTTTTGAATCATGAGAAAATATGTCTTCACCATGGTTGCAGACCAATACAAGGCAGATCCATGGGAGAAATAAAAAAACATGGCTACTAGAATACATCGTAGATCCATGTGATAGAGGACTCAAAATTGGACATAGATACCAGGAATTCAACGTAGATCTATGTCATATAGACAAAAAATTGAGCATAGCCACGACCATACAAATGTGGATCCATGATGGTACTTCATATAATATATTCCATCATAATCTGGGGAGAAATCTATGAGTGCTTTATAACAAATACCCAGGGTCTTCGTCTCATCTTCCACAAAGTACAATTATATCCATGTGATTACAATGATATGAAGTTGAACATGGTAGAAACTACTTGATTACCGACCAATGATGTGAACCATTAACAAGTGCGAGGGAGATCACCATTGATATCAATGATTCCCAAGGTACCCTAGTACAATCTACTGAGTGTGAATAGATGTTTTGATGTCGAACACCTAGTCGAATCTTTTCATCAAAGGTCGATGATGTGAACCTATGTCGAAAGCGAGAGAATCTGTCATTGAGGCATACAGATCTCAAGGTATTAAACTTGTTTCTAAGACTATTTCCTAGATGATGAGCAGATGTCAACACGAATAGTCTCGTCGAAGGAGGACCATAATGAATCCCACATCGATGACACGAAACTCAGAACAAAGTTCTGGAATGTTGCAGATAATGTAACCATACGATTGAATCAAAAGTACTAACACAAAGGATATTTCAACTACAGAGGTAAACTTCTTTTTTCCTTTGAACATCGGACGACACAACAAAAGACTTGGAAGCATTGAATTGATGAGGCAGAACACAATACGACAGTGGACAATGCATTCTCTTGAAAAACTCAAAGGAGTGACATGACTCATGAAAGTGGATCGACTTGTAAGTCAACTGAATACCCAATTGACTGAATGATATGTAGACAAGTGCCATTTTCAAAGGTGACAAACAACTGCCATTGATTTTCAAAATGATTCCCTTCTTGTAATTTCCCCATCATGATTGATGAGTTACTCTTTTCATTTTTACGAGTCCAAAGAGGGTAACAAACACTCATTTTAGCTCGTCCGAAGACAAGTCCTATATCATGTATTTCATGAACCTGAGAAAGGAGGGGTTCGTTCCCTGAATGGGTCTCTTAGTGTTTAGTTTAACGAGTCCAATGAAAGCAAACCCAGTATCGTTCATGTTTAGAGAGTCTGAACGAAGACGAAAGAAAACTCCAAAGGGTCCTTTTTTGTATGATTTAGTCTATAGGGTCCGAAAAAGTATAAAATAATACCTGAGAGAACTCTTCTAGTCATGATTGGATGGAGTGTTCCTTTTTCGTAAATAGTCTGTCTGAACCGAAAAAAGAGATAACCTACCATTGGAGAGATGACCCTTCAAATACTTTTACGAGTATGAAGCAGACAAGTACTTGACAATATTTTCATATTTAGGGAGTCTGAAAAGAGTTTAAAGGAGGCTCCATTAGGTTTCTTTTTCATGACGAGAAGTTTTTTTCGAGCCTGGAAAGAATCGAAAAAAGACTCAGAACTTTGATACTGAGTTCTAAGAGCGTGACCAAAATGTCGAAACAAATGCTCGGGGACTTTTTCCATTTTCTGGAAGTACAAAAAAGTCAAAAACAAACTCCTGCATAGACACTACTATTCATCTTTTCATCCCTGCAAGACTTAAAAAAGTCCATTAGTCTCCTAAACATTCGAATAAATGACTTTATAAACTATATTAAAAGGTGTTTTCATATCAAAATGATATAAAATATTAATAATAATGTGAAAAATACTAAAAATACATTTAAAATCCATTTGAATAGTAAAAACAAGTCATTCTACTATTTACCAATTTGTGAGAGCATTTGAAAGATTTTTGGAGTCAGATCTTCAGCCAGAGATTACAAGTGCATCGACCATCCATTTCGAGCACCATCCGAGCCAAGTAGATGCTAGATCCCTATCCTTTCATTTAATTATGTCCATTATTTCTTTGTCTCGGGTTTTAGGGGTCTTTGAGAAAGCCCTAAATTTGAAATGCGGGCACTGCTCCTGCCCCTTACAGGATAGGCGGTGACTGATAAAAACCGCCCCTGTTCAGTTTCACTTAGGCGGTGCCACCACTCTGTGTAAATGGAGGACAGGCGATGCCGTTCGTGAGGTTGGAAAACTAAGTGGGAAAGCCAAAAGAAAAGTCCTTTGATGTTTTTAATGGTTGAATATGGTTTTAACCAGCCCATTTGTTGTTTTTGGAAGGTTTTATCTGGTAAAAAATGGTTATATGGAAAGAACAACAACATGATGATGATGATGCCTTGGCTTAGGGAAATGTGGGGTGCATTGTTGCTTTGAGAAGTTGTGGCCTCTTGAAGTTCTTCTGCACTTTGAGTATGATATACCATGAGCACTTGTTTCGTTTTTGAGCGGCTGCCCCACATGAGGCCCCAAGTGATCTTTACAGAGCTGAGAACCAAAGACTCCCGTATGTTGAGGTGGGTAGTGATTATGTCTCGTACGGGAGGTTGCAGAGTCAAAGTGAAGTATGATGCTGGATTTTTCTGCTGGTTGGATGAACAGATCCTCATGATTGAGGATTACGCATAAGCAGGTACTAACTTCAGGGGTGACCTTGATCTACCACTTCCACTTGGTGCATAGTGGGGAGACATCGGTAAGAAACAAGACCCTAAAATGTTGATTGTGTTTTTGTATTTTCATGTTTTATGTTTTTTATGAGCAGTAATAAGACCTAAAATTTTCTCATGCAAATGTTGGAGCAGAACGACCTGGGGGATCATCCCTAATGGACAGGCGAGTGGGAGCTTGATTTGTTCATCGAGGTGATGACCAGCTGGGAGATCTATAGGAGAACCTGGAGAGGTTATCTCTAGATATACCAGATGCAGCTATTGATGACCTCCTGATGAGGTACCAGAGGCACACTACGGGAGTTCCAAGCCATTTTAGTCGAATGCTATGTAGAGTAGTACGGGATGTCATGTGTTATCATGATCATCACTAGGTGGTGTCTTGCATGATGTATTACTGAAAGCTGAGATTGTTTCAGGATTTTGTATGATGTTGTATTTTCCTGAAAGCTACCGTGCTTCATATGAGGTCTCGTGACCATTTTTGTAAAAANATAACAATATAGGATATAGTTTGCTAATGAATCAACAACTACATTGTCTACCCTAGGGATATGCCTGTAAGTAATAACCTCAAATGACCTTTCCAATAGATGCACTCTCCAGAAGAGACAGAGAAGTACAGGGTTTCTGATGGCATAGACATGGTGAGTCCATGAATACTACCAAATCATGAATGTCTCGAGATGTAGCTTTAGTCAGTAGACCTATTATTGCCTGATACTCGACGATGTTGTTGGTAGCTGGAACAATAAAAACCGCTCCTAAATTGACTAGATCATGTGCAGGGGAATACATAACCCAAGCAACTGAAGCAAGGTTCAGGATATGACGGCAAGCACCATTAGTAAATCCAGAAAAGGCCATCCGATCTACATAACCAAAACATGGTATAAATAGTTTGGACACTAAACTCAAAACCATATTGAAAATACTAAAACACACTGAAAGTAAAAAATGTACATATATACAAGGTACCATACATGAGTGATCTAAGCATAGTGCCTCTTCAGGTACAACCCATTGTGAGGTTTCCCGAAGGGGATTCCGTCACAATCTACAAGCTCATAGGCCCCTTTCTCTAAAACCTTGGAAATGATAAAATGACCATACCACATTGATTCGAAATTCCCTTTTCCTAGTTTATCATGTTTCTAGTCGTAGTTCAGAACTAGGTAACCTTCATTAAAAACATGAGGTTGGATAGATTTGTCATACTGCGCCTTGACACGTTTCTTATGTGCCTCATTGACTAAGGAAGCATCTCAGCTAGTTTCGTCAAGATTGTTTAGATATAAAAATATCTCTTCCTCTGCGGAAGTATTGGGGAGAAGTTTAACGGAAAGTTTCAAAGACGGTATCTAACATTGAATAGGTATGACAAATTCTAGTCCGTAAACTAACTAGAAGAGTGTAAAACTAGTTGTTGTTTTCACTGAAGTTCTATAAGCCCAGAGGGAAGAAAAGAGAGTCTGGTGCCAGTTGGATTTATGATTTCCAACCATCCGACGCACCATAGTTTTTAAGAATTTGTTAATGGCCTCGATCTGACCATTAGCCTATGGATAACAGGGATTTGAGTTTTCATGGTGAAAACCCAGCTTATCACTTAACTCTGCCATCATCTGATTCTGAAAATGTGATCCGTGATCAATGAATATAGATTGTGGAACTCCAAACCTAGCTATTACATGATTGAATAGGAAGAGGGCAGTAGTCTTACCATCCTATGCATATGTAGGAATAGCCTCAACCCATTTAGTAAAATAATCCACGGCTACAATGATGTAACCATGCCCCCCGACTGAGGTAGGCTTACAATGCATAAAATCTATACCCCATTTGGCGAACAAGCCATTGGCAATGACGGGGTGTAACAGACTAGGGTGGGTGCGATTTTTCGGATAGAAATGTTGGCAGGGTGGGAATTTCTTAACAGCCTCATGACAATCTTTGAAGATTGAGGGCCAGGAATAGCTAGCACGAAGGATTTTCTGCATTGTAGCCATCCTAGAAAGATGACCGTCACATGCTCTAGAGTGGAATTCATTGAGAACCTGTTCAGCCTCTTCATGGGTGAGGCATTGCCGGAGAATGGAATCTATACCACGCCTGCACAATGTATCATTCAGGATAAGGTAGTATTTCATGTGGTGAGGAATGCGACGATGATCATCACGAGATATATGGGGCTGAAATATCTGTTTCTGGAGATAAATGATTAAATCTCCATACTATGGGTCGGTTGTGCTTATCAGGAACAGAAATTCATCTGGGAATGAATCACTATGCTCAGAATCCATCAAAACACAGGAAGGTCACACATCAACTCTGCAAAGACCAATGATTTCTTTGAAGTAGCTTTGGAAAAGTCAAGGTCAAACTCCTGCAAGATGACAATCCAATGAGAATATTTGCTACCTAGTACCTGAGAGTTGGGATGTAGTACATAGGGTTTTGTTCTACAATTACGGTAGTGGTGCGAACCAAGATGTAATGATGAAATTTTTGGATAGAAATGACCGTTTCCAATGCTAACTTCTCCACATGCGAGTATCGAGTTTCAGAATTGAGAATATTCTTACTGATGTATTATATCACATGTTCTTGGTCGTTCTGATCCTCTTGGGCTAGAACCATTCCGATGGTAGTAGTAGAGGAAAAAACATATAAGAGAAAATCATTTGAATAATCCAGAGGGTGTATCATAGGTGAATGAGTCAGAGTGTGCTTAATATTATCAAAGGTTCACTGGGCTTGGTCATCCCAGAAGAACATAGTGTCCTTCTTGAGGAGACGGATATAACCGTGCATTTTCTCAGCAAAGTTACAAACAAAATGACGAAGAAAGTTTCCCTTCCCTTGCAAACTTTGGAGCTCAAGGGTGTTGGTTGGGGCAGGTAGGGCGAGTATAGCAATAATATTCAATGGATTGATCCAGATTCCATCCTTAGAAACCACAAAAAGCAAAAAACACATTTGTGCAGGTTCAACCGTATTTTGTAATGGCGACATATTAGGAAAATGTATCTAAGATGTTGAGGGTGGTATTCCCGTTGCTATGAGTGCACAGGGAGATCATCAAGGTATGACTCCATGATGTTTTTAATGTCATTGAACGCATAGGACATGGCATGCTGGAATGTGTCTTTGGCGTTCTTGAGGCCAAAGGGTAACTTCCTATAGTAAAATGTTCCCCACGGGCATATAAATGTCGGCTTGTGCTGATCGGCGGGCAAGAACTCAATCTGATTATAGCCAGAAAATCCATCCTTGAATGAGAAGATGACACTTCTTGCACAGTTGTCGATAATCTGATCAATGTGTGGAGTTGAAAAATTGTCCTTAGGACAAGCATTATTCAGATCTTAGAAATCGATGCAGACTCTAATGGTTCCCTATTTTTTGTTCACAGGAATGATGTTAAATACCCATTCCATCATGGGTATAGGATAAATGAATCCTACCTTCAGAAGTTTTTCGACTTCAGCTTTGATAGCTGCAGCCTTCCGAGGATGGACTTGATGCAATTTCTACCTGACCAGTCTGGCAGTGGGATAGGTTTTGATTTCATGAACCACAATAGATGGGTCTATCCTAGGAATTTCTTCATAAGACCAGGAAAAAACATCTTGGAATTCCTTGAAAATTGCTCTATATTCTTCAGTTTCTTCCATTGAACAGTTCTGACCTATGAGAACATGTTCAATAGTTCGAGTCTTGAACAATAGGTCGATCGGATTTGTTTTAGTAATGTTGCATAGATTTCCTTCAGATTCAGAATCTTGCAACAACACATGTGTTTGCGGAATATCGAAAATATCAGTACCCAAGAGAGATACAAAATCATTATCTTGCAAACTGGTATTGGGGAGAAACGAGGATCTGTGATAATGATCCTCCCATACTGATTCATTCGTACTCATAATCTCCATGATAGTTTCATCTGATAGAAAAGTTTGGGAGAGATAATCCAAAGTAGGAAGAGAGGGTTCTAACCAGTAGGGCAGGTGGTAGGGATCCGAAGGCACTAGATGAAGATCATCTGTATGGTCATCGGAAATGGATTGGATAGCATCATAAATTGATTCATGCAGGATATGTGAGGATGAATCAACAAATTGATTACCCTTGGGATCATAGCCAAATGTAGAGATCATATTGATGATCGTTGTCTCTGTGCTAGAAGGAGCTGATGGGAACATGCCCATAAGGGCGGAGTCCTTCAGCATACCTATCCCAATCAAATGATAAGGGGAAGGGGACTAACCTAGCATGGGGATGTTATTTTCCATAGGGGTTGTAACATCCGGCGTACAGAAATGAAGTTGATCAACTGTCACAATCTTTCACAAACGAGGAAACTGGAGAGTTCTAAATATTGTCGAAGTGACAATGGTCATAGCATAAAACCAATTTATTCCTAAGAGAATATTGTAGTCTAGCGAGGCATCCACTACTTCCGCCTGAATGGAAAAATTTTCCCCCCTAGATCAACTGAAAGTGCAGGCATGAGACCATGGGGTTGGAAAACTCTTCCATCAAAGGCTCTTAGGGTTGTTGGTGATTTTGCAAGCTCGGGAGAGCCAATGGATTTCCAACAGGAGAGAGACAAAACTGAGGTTGAAGCACCTTCATCTAGAACAGTCCTAAAGATATTTTTCCCAACTACTTTTGTTATGATCTGAAAAGTGAGTTGGTGAGGTAGTCTAGATTTGTAGTTCTCTGGGTTAAAATGGATCAAATTTGTGTTATCTAGGTCTAGGGATCCTAAGGTAGTTAACAAGTTTTTGCATTGTGTAGGACAATTTGGAGCACTTCTAAGGTAGAAATTGCACATGGTGCCTAAGTGAGGTCTTCAACAACATTATAGAACTGCGTAGCTTGGGCATTAGGATTAAAAACATACTTCCTAAGAGTTCTCTTGGGTAGACGCAAAATCATGTCGAGATTAGGATTCTCGATAGTTAGGGGACCAATAGACGAGGATGTAAGAGAACCAGTGGGAGGGGCTTTATCTAGAGAAGAATTTTTATTTTTCTTCACTTCAGGCTTGTCATATGACTGACTACGAGTTGTTAAACTAACAGTTTTCGACGACATTATTCGGACTTCCTTTGAAGGACCAGAATTTTCTTGATTGGACATGTGGTCTATCAATTGTTGTTGAGAAGGAAAATGATCAGTAACAACTGCTGGTGTGGGGTTACTTTTTAAAAACTTGTTAATTTCATCACGAAAAGGACATTTCTTCATGAAATGATTGCCACCACACAACAAGCTAGGATATTTGGCTTTCCTTTTTCCTTTATTGTCATTCTCTGGGGCCATAGGATTGGGATTTTCCTGTTGGTTTCTGGGTTTTTTATTTTTACCTTTTCCCTTTTTCTTATTACCAGATGATTGTGTACTTTGAATAACATTCACCTTGGAAAAAATCGTAGGATTAGAAGGAGCAGTAGTAGAAGCACTCGGTTGCTTGGTAGGTTTTACCATTGATGAGGGTTGGATTGAACTAATAACCCCATTGACAAAAGTTTCTGCAAGTGGCTTAGTCGGGTCGGTGCTGGGACGAGGAGCTTGAAGAATAAGGTCATACAAAGTTCCACATTGGGAATACACCATGTCCAGATACTGAGCGTGACTAATAGCTTTCTCTTTAGTGACAAGACCACCCATGGACACATCTTGGGAGATGGGTGGCAACAAAGACTTTGTAGACCAATCAGCTAAGAGTTGGTCTGGGATAAGAGCTTTAATGAGCCTTCTCTACCTTCTCCACTCATGGATATGATACGATATGTGCATGGGGGTATTATGATGTAGAGAGGTCAAAAGGTCTGTATCCATTTCATAACGAATGGGTAGCTGAAAGTGTGTGAGGAAGACAATTTCCAATGCACTAAAATCCACAAACGAATGTCATGGAAGTTCGATATACCACTTCGTGGCCGTACCGGTCAAAGTGTGCTGGAAGAGTCTCAATCGAATAGAATCATCCATCAAGGAGTTTGATGAACACCATAGATGGAAAGTCATAACATGATTCTTGGGTTCATTTCCCTGCTTACCATTGAATTCTGGAATGTACGATGGTAACTTTACTGGAATAGCGGGCCATGAAGGGTTGTGCTAAATGGGATCATTTATTAATTTGGATAAATTAGGTAAATCCAAAGTTGCTAGGAAAGGTAACTGACGATTGGGTTCCACATACTAGTAGTATTGATAAGGCATGTACCCACCAATAGGACCATATGTCGACTGATATACAGGCTATTGAAATTTCTAATGAGATGATGTACTTCCTAAATATTGACCTCCAGGATTAGGGCCGCCAAATCCACTAGGGCCATTGGGACCATTAGGAGGAGGACCGCTAGGACCTCTGAGACTGTTAGGACCGCTAGGAATTCCACGACCCCCGGGACCACTAGGACCACCAGAACCACCAAGAGGAGGAACACCAAGATCCCTAGGGTCATCAGGAGGAGGACCACCAGGACCCACAGGACCACCAAGACCACCAGGAGGAGGACCACCCGAACCCCTAGGACCACTAGGATGGGGACCACCAGAACCTCCAGGACCACCAGGACGACTAGGAGGAGGACCACCAGGACCCCCAAGACCACCAAGACCACCAGGCCCCTTGTATGGTGGTCCTTCGGTGCCTCCAATAGCATAAATAGGTATTCCTTCCATTGCTGGCATGTAAGACCAGTTGGGTCTCCCCCACGGTGTAAACGCATTCCAAGGGTATGGAATTCCAATGTAGGACATTCCTATAGGGGTAGGTTGATAAATCATTTTCCCTACAGGCATCTGATTTGCTGGGTAACCATAACCCCATGAGGGTTGATGAACTGTAGGTTGTGCCATCGAGGGTTGACCTGAACTTGAACGAGGGTTTACCACATTTGTGTTGGTGGGAGGAACATATACTGTGGATTGTCCTATAGTAGAGGCTTGTGTATCATTAGTAACAATTCCACTAGTGGGTGACGTAGGTCGCTCCGGGGGTTGTACCCCGGTGTTAAAAGGTACAGACACTATTGGAATTGAAGGTTTCCCCCAGCCATAGAAAGTACGAGATGACTAGAGACATACCTAGAACTCAAAACTACAGGAGCGGAATGGGAGGTTTGACTTGGATTGCGAACAGTCTCACCATATGATGGATCTAGAGAAGCTTTGATTTCAGCCACAGGACAAGGATCCGTATTATGGGGTAATCTAGCTGATATAGTTTCAGCATGTGGTGCAGGTGTGGCCAAAACTCTGTCTAGCCTTTGCATTCTCTCTTGAAAATCTCGTGCACGATGAATAGATGCTTGGATTTGTCTATATTCTTCTTCACCTGGAGAAGTTTGTCCAGGAGAGGTTCTATTAACCCTGGATGAGGAAATGGCTTGGCCCATGGAAGTTCTCCAAAACAAAGCATCCAGGCCATATTCAGGTGGAGCAGGACTATCGGTACGACCTTCCATATGCAGATGAAAGGAAATATTAGCCATAGGAGGCTGTTGAACCAAGGGATTAATATAAGAATTGAATTGGTCTCCACTTATACAACTATATTTTCTTCCTTGTGGGAAGTAGTTGCAGCTCCTTGGTCGATGGCTTCCATTGGACTTTCTCCCATAATAGAAGGAAAATCGGGTGGCAAGCCCTGATTCCTTCTGGATCATCTCAACCGAAACTCAGCCAGATTGGTATCAGTTACTAAACTAACCTAGGGTCTCAAAACTAAGAACACACACAAAAATTTATCCTACTCAAGCTACAAGTCAACAAGCAAACTTAAATGATAGGATGAGCTCAAATAGTCGGTCTCTCACCAGGATTGTCAAGCAGGTGCAAATCGCGATATACCACAAGGGTACGTGTGTAGTAATCTGCCCGAATGTTGTTTTCGGTGTATTTCTCCAAACACGACGGACAAAGGGTTTTTCTCAGATGGACAAGGTATCCTAGTGGGGTCTCTCGATATACTAAAGGTATGTGGGATCTCAAATCGGTAGTAGTGCTATCTAATGCACAACTGTTCACAAGGGGACTTCCTATATACAATTGAGTACGTGAAGTACCTTTCTATATACCTCAAGGGTACGCGAAAGGTTGTTCGATATACCAACTGTACGTGGAAGAACCGCACGAGTCCCCGGTTGTAGTGTGGACAAATAACGACAACTCCTACATTTAACGATGCCCGAACATGTCTCTAACCTATCACTCAAATTTCTATACAATTTTTAGACCTATAACTACCATTAATTTTAAAGTGGACGGTTAGGTGAATGCATGATATTTTGACAGAAAAGTAAAACCATGCAAGCATGATATGCATGTTCATTCACTTTACCATTCAGATTATGCCTAATTACAGGAAGGAGAGAGAATCTTTTTCTTTTCAATTTTGCTTTGAAACCAAAACTTTCCCGAACAACTATACCAAACAACTCTTTTCCGAGAAAGCAAACAAACAACACCTCTTCAAATAAAATCTTTTGAAAGCAAGCAGATAGGGTAAGATCTCTTTTCAAAGAAGAAATACAAGAAGCACACAAAGGCACATTTGATATTTTTTCAAATTTTCTATTAAACTAGAAAGATCAAATTTAAAACTGCAAATATTTTTTCTTTTGATGAGATGACAATATGAACTAAATGGAAGAAAAATGGAGATTTGAAAGCTTATGAGGCTAATCAAAGGTCCAATAATTTGTCCTCAAATAACGATATAAATGAATCTCAACCAAAAAAATTTCTTTTTTCAGAGTAAAAATAAGTCCTTCACTATCTTAACGAAAAAACAGAAACAAACAAACCGATCAGACAAGTCTTTCTTTTCAGTATTATCCAATAACATGCATAGATCTAATTGAGCAAAAGCTTTCAAGCACTCCTTTTAAAATAACCAAACTTACAAGAAGTAACAATGATGAATCTAACCTAGCCTTTTTATTTTAACAAACAACATTTACCACATCAAATTTCAGATTTGAAACACTCAGGAATTTGCAAACAAGCCTGGACAATGCTAGCTGAAGACAAGAAATCCAAAAACCAAAAATTTCTTCGCAAAATTTTGAAAAATAGAGGTTTGGAGAAAACCTACCTGGCACTGCTTCTAGAGGGTTGTTGAAAGAGTGGTTCTTAGAAGGCACCACTTCTTGCTAACTTCTTACAGGTGATGGCACCGCTTCTTGGTATCTATGCTCAGGCGGTGGCACCGCATTTTTCCCACTGCACATCCGCGGTTCCCTGTAAATGTACAGAACACAATAAAGGTGAAAAAACAAATTCAAATCTTGTCAAACTAGCATCAAAAGTGATGAATTAGCAGTAATAAAGAGCATAGAAAGTCAAGCCAACTCAGGTCTGGAGAGATCTAATAATATCAAACCAAAACATAACTAGGTCAGATGGAAGATCTGACTGAAATCATAAGAAGATGGAGCTTGGATTCATACAAGTGTTCAAAGGCTAAGGAAGATCAGATCTGCTGAAGCTTGTCCCGAGCGGAGTCACCAGATTTGTTGTCAGGAATTTCACACCTTATGCGGACATAAGTTGTTCCTCTGGTCTGAATAGTTCAGATCTAGAACAAATAATTCACAACAAGGTTGGAAGACTTCTCCTAGATACTACAAACACCTGGAATACAATCTTTGATGGATTGATGTGGCTCTTCACCTATGGAAAAAGATACTGAAGAAGATACCTGCAAAAACACATCAAACACAAAAGATCAAAAGTACCAGAACATTATCTATATATCTATATTGGTGACTAAGGAATCCAATAATAAACATGCAAGATTACACATAACAAGTATATGGGAAGAAAAAGAACTTTGCATTGATAAATAATGAAAGAGTTTACAACCTGTGCCTTAGTGTTGATGCACTCCTCCAAAAAACCATTGTCTTATCCCCAATAGCTCCAAATTGCTCCTCTATGCTCACTCTAATGGATCAGGCCAGAATGTCAAAATGGTAGCATGAATTTTCTCTCTCCTCAACCATTGGGTAGGATCCTGTTTTTATAGGCCTCAAATGGATAGAGATGGTTGAGATTTTGGTGGGTGAGGTGGATAGGAGATCCCCAAAGGATGCATCTCGAGCTCAATTGACCCAGGTGAATAGGATAAGGCCTGCCACAAAGCTTTTGATCTAGAAGCTTCGTGAATTCTCTCTTTTTCACTTTTTACCAAGGGCACCACTATTGATCCTTGATGACATAGCAGTGCTAGGGAATAACCACTCTTCAAACAAAGAGTTAAGGCGGTGCCACCACCTATCTTCAACACAACTCAGGCGGTGCTGAAGAAGGTACCTCTCCTAGGTTTAAGGGTAGAAGTGGTGCTTGGTTTTTATATGCTAGTTTGACATTTGGATCAAGGTTTTCACTTCAAGATTTGGGAATGAGGGAAAACATGGATTTTTAGGGTCTTATCACATGTTGATGACGAGATTTAGGTGTAACAATACTGAGGATTTCCATGATCCTGGTTTCAATGTGCCTCCAATATGGGGTTGTCACCGGGAAAGGGATTGAGGGTTGCATGGAGAGAACTTGACGTGCAACGTGGGATAGTGTGGTAACAGGTGAGGAATGTCCAAAAGTAGGGAATATGAAGAAAAGTTCAAAAGTTAAGGAATGTTTGTGGGGAGACCTTCACATTGTATTTATAGGATGATCCTGTTGGAATATATTATATTCCTTAGAGGGTAATAATGTCTTTGTATTATGTCAGAAGTTGTCTACAATCTTATGTAAAAGAGTAATACATTTAACCCATAGATATATGGTGTTGTATTTACTTGTGTAGAGTATTTGTCCATGGTATTGTATTAAGAGATGTTATTTTGGAGAATTATATTATCCCACATGCAATATGTGAGAGTAATTCCTCCTCATCTCTTAGTATATAATAGGATCAAGTGAGTCTCTACATATCGTGTATTCTTGATGTAGTAGTGGTACTATTGTGACACTGTTGTAAATCATCTATATTGTTTGGGGTATTTGTGCTTTGCTCTCTTGTAAGATTGGAGAAGACATTCTGGAGATAATAGAAGACTACCTTCCCGTGGATGTAATTCATTAGGGTGAACCACGTATATCGGTGTTCTCTTGTCCTTTTCTTTTCCTTTTCTTATCTTTTATGATATGTTGTTGGTTGCTTAGATAGGTTAACTAGTTTAGCTTGACTCTACTATTCTAACATGGTATCAGAGCGGGTTTCTATGATCTAGTACTTTCTATATCTTTCAATCAATAAAGATGATCATTTGGGCATTGTCATTTTGTTGTAGATTTGCTTTTGATCTGGTAGCCATTAGGCTTCTCTTCAGATTTGGGCATATTTCTGCATTTATTTTTACCTTAACGCTAACTTGTTGTGTAATATTTTTGCAGAATTTTTTCAAGGGTTTCTTGATGTTTTTTATGTAAATATACATGATTTCGGGGCTCTTCCCAAGAAGATATTTCTTCCGATTATAAAAATGATAGTTATAAAAAAGGTTCATACTTGGTCATTTTTTACCAGAATTTTTATTATAACCTTGTTTTGGAATTGGAAACACCATTCTAGATCCACCCACGTGACCATAACAGAAAACTGGATATTTATGGGCTTCCTTTCGGTAATAAAATTGACAGTTATACAAAAGGGCCGTAACTTGGTCATTTTTTACTATTTTTGGAATTGGAACAACCACTCTGGATCCACCCACGTGACCAGAACATAAAACTAGGCATTTTTGGGCTTCCTTTCGGTAATAAAAATGACAGTTATAAAAAAGGGTCGTAACTTGGTCATATCTTACCTATTTTTGGAATTGGAACAACCATTCTGGATCCACCTACGTGACTAGAACAGAAGACTGGGCTTTTCTGGGAACATTTTTTTCACAGGGTTGTAAGTGAAAGTTTCTCCTCTTTTCTTTACTGTGTTTCCAACTGTGCTTTTGCAGATTTAGATAAGTAAAGTGTAACTGTTTTCAAGTTCTTCACTATTTTTTTGTCATTTTTCAGTATTAGGTTTCTTATTTCTTGACAAAATTTCACTCATTATGACTTCCGAAGTATCTTCTGTTCCTGAATTAGTTGGTTCTAACTATCTTTCCTGGAAGAGAAAGATGATTGATGTTCTCAGGATTAAGAACATTTGGAGGCTAGTTAATCGTGAACATAAAACACCTATTATTGTTGATGATTTAGCTATATGGGAAGCTAAAAGTGATCAAGCAAGGGGGATCATTGGTCAAATTGTTGCAGATAGTCTTTAGGTAAGTATTGAGGTAGAAGACTGCCCGGTTCAGGTATGGCAAATTATTTCCTCTTTATTTGATAAATTTGATGATGTTTCTACATATTATCTTGAAAAGAATATCTTTGACCTCGAACCTACTGACTTTGAAAGACTTGAGTTATATCTTTCTAAGTTGAAAACTTTGAATGAGAAATTAAATAGTTGTGGTAAAGATTACAAGAAAACTGACACTGCTCTTATTATTCTTGTAGAACGTAAAATGCCATCTTGTTTTGATATGTTCATCCAAACTAGGAATAGAGATCTAGAATTGTCTCAAAGTACTACAAAGCAAAATTTTGATGATTTTTGTAAAGGATTGATCAATGAGCAAGAAAGGTTAATTGTTTCAGGAAAACTCACACCTAATAAAGCTCTAACTGCACTTAATAAGAATCATAAGAAAAGTTTTAATAATGCTAAAGGTTCTAATCCTTCTAATACTCATTATGGACATGCTTCTAATGAAAATAGTAAACAGAAGAAAGTGTATGATCTTTGTAAACATTGTGGTAAAACTAACCATCCTGAAAAGAATTTTTTTAAAGCAAAGCGTTTAATGGCTACAGCTAAAAATAAAACTTCTCATGACTCTCAAGTAGCTTTATGCTCATTTGTTGTTTTGCCTAATAATTCTTCTTCTAACGTGGAATGGATAATGTATTCTGATGCATCTAAACATATGACTGGTGATGCTTCTTTATTTACTTCTTATGATTACAGAGGTTATGTTGTTCCTACTTGTCACTAACGTTCCTATATGGAAGCATTGACATTTTCAGGGCATTCATCTCTTGCATATTAATATCATACTAATAAGAAATGCACCTATGCTTCAGATTAGTTGCTTGATGACTAAATTTTCATATATTTAAGTGAAATCTTTGGCTCACTATTTATATGTTATGGCTGACACTTAATGTGTAAAAGTAACTTCATTTCCTTAATGAGCAAGTTAATCTTTTATTTGATCATATTATGTTGCCATTCCTTTATATGACGTTTGCTAACCTTTGGTATACTAAGCATTTTTATTTCTGTATGAGCAATTTTGTTTTATGATCTTTATATGCTTTAATCTTGAAAGTTCTTGTGCAGATAAGTTCTCTGTTTAGGCTTTCACCTTAATCTAGGAATAAAGAAGCACCATCTTCTACTGTTAAAGTCATGATGTTCATCTGTATGATATCATTTTCGATGTATAGACCATTGGGGTCTTGTTTCTTCAATGTTTGAGGTATTCTACAGATATTTATATTGCACCTTGATTGGAAGAATGTCTGCTATCCGCATGTGTATTGACCATATGGGTTTTTTTTCTACACTGTTGTGGTGTTCTTAGCCACACATTCTATTGTATCGGTCATCAGAAGGTATCTGTACATTGGTGTGGATGTTATATCAGAGTTCTTCAGCTATCATGTATGGTTTTAATGATTCTTATGGTGATCTGAGCATCTTATGATTGGATTCCGTCACATGTTCTCAGCATTTTATTGTTGGGTCTTTCATCGTACAACCTAGTTCGTGTGAACTTTCATGATTCTGTGAGAAGCGGTTGTTCATCGTCAAATTCCGAGTCAGCCGAAGTGTTCTTCTTATTTGTAGCTTTGGTTCTTCTAGAAGTTGTCATCAAGGGGGAGCAGTAATGAATCCTTCCTTCCTTAGTGTTAGTGTGGGCCCTTCTCCCAGCCATTATTAAAAGGGAGTGTTGGAATATATTATATTCCTTGGAAGGTAATAATGTCTTTGTATTATGTCAGAAGTTGTCTACAATCTTATGTAAATGAGTAATACATTTAACCCATAGTTATATGGTGTTGTATTTATTTGTGTAGAGTATTTGTCCATGGTATTGTATTAAGAGATGTTATTTTGGAGAATTATATTATCCCACATGCAATATGTGAGAGTAATTCCTCCTCATCTCTTAGTATATAATAGGGTCAAGTGAGTCTCTACATATCATGTATTCTTGATGTAGTAGTACTACTATTGTGACACTATTGTACATCATCTATATTCTTTGGGGTATTTGTGCTTTGCTCTCTTGTAATATTGGAGAAGAAATTTTGGAGATAATAGAAGACTACGTTCCTATGGATGTAACCCATTAGGGTGAACCACGTATATCGGTATTCTCTTGTCTTTTTCTTTTCCCGTTCTTATCTTTTATGATATGTTGTTGGTTGCTCAGATGGTTTAACTAGTTTAGCTTGACTCTACTATTCTGACAGATCCAAGGTTTTATAACCCATGGTAATGACCTATGGTATTTTATTGTGCATGGTATTTATCCATAGTTTTTGACCCATTATCATTTTAGGGTTTTTTGTTCCTTTTTAGAGAGAGTGGGGTTATGTTACAATAAATTCTCAACTTCCCTGTATCTATGGGGGAATGAATAATAATGTTTTGGACAATTTTTGGTGGAATTAATTGTGAAGGTCAAAATGAAGGGAATAATGATGTGATTATGATGTATAATTATGTTTTGGACCATAGAGAGTTAGGTGAACATTTTTTGGTGTTAACAAATTGCCCCCTAATGTGTGAGGGTAGGAGCTCATCGTATGGCTGACACACATCATAGGATCAAGGGAGAAATGGTGATAATGGTGGAGAAACAGGAGGGAACCATGGACAAGTCAGAGTATCCTCATTCGAACTGCAATGGATTTTGGTTTGTATTGATTCTAAAAAATGGACGAGGTACACATAATTTCAGACATATACATGGAAGAGGTGGGAATACCCATGCTCATATCAATGTCTCAATATACAAATGGAGATCTAGTCTCAAATAATGGGAGCCAATCAATACATATATACAACTAGAAGTACATAATGGTGGCCTCAATGGGAGGCTAAGAACAAATGTTGATATGAAGAATTGATATATAGGAACAATGGAATTCTCTTGGAATGAAATATCACAACAACTGATGATCTGCTGAATCTGGAGGTGTGCACAAATGTGTGGACTCAATGACTCAAAGTCAAAATATCTGAGGTACAATAAACAACATTAAGTACTGTAGATACACGAAAGCATGAAAATGAGGGGATTCCAAACACTGTTGCCAACGCAACTCAGAGATCACAAGCGACATGAAACTATATGGGTCCCAAAATAGACTCACCAATGTGCTAGAGTTAGGAGACAACATGGGTCTTTGACCAAATAATGAATGAACCTATCCCCTGTATGAATCTCAATGGTGCAATAATAGAGTTGAATTTGAGCACGTGAGACACAACCAACCTAAAAGGAACTAAGGAATCCTTTAAAGTGGTCCAAGAAACTCATCAATGAGGTGGATGAAACCAAGATACATGGACCTATGGGTCTATCCTCTTGAATAAATGTGTTGATGTCGACAGAGGGATACCTGCAACTACCAAGGAAATGAGGTTTCCTTGATATAAGAGTGAGGGGGAAAACCAGAGAAACAACTTAGAGACTGAATGGGGAACAAGGTAAGGGGAGTACGGGGCACTAAAAATTACTTTTTTCAGAGTATGATGACATGGATGACCTAACAACATATGATACTCACTCATGGGGAGGGAATCATAGTTGGGAAACTAGGGAGATGAATGCCATGGGAAAAACTTGGGGGAGGTACTAGATGCGTGATATCTAGGGGATCTTAGGGAGATTCATTGCATGGTACTTTGAACAAAGGCAACCCAATGGGGGAATGCTACCATAATGGGATACTATATGCAATATGTGATGGCACCTAAATGCTTCATTTGTGCCTTCTTCATAGTTTAAGGAGCACGGAGAAGGGATAGAAGTATGATTAGTATGATACTATATTGTGGATTTTTGTCGAGCCCAAGATGGTAAATGATTGATGGTGTTGTCATGTTTAGAGAGTTTGAAAACAAGAAGAAGACTCCAATGGGGTCTCTTTTTTGTAGAGTAGTCTCCCAAGTCTGAAAAAGGATACAAGTGTACAAAGAAGAGCTCTCCCATCAAAAAGGGGCAAAGAGACTTCTTTTCCGTAGGCCCTTCCAACCAGGTTGAAAAAGGTTAAACCTATACTAATTGGACGGTCATTCAAATAATTTTACGAGAATGAAAGAAACCAAGTTTGATCGATGATCTTTTCATATGTGACAGTCCCAATGTCCAAAAAAGCATAAAAGAATACACGAGGAACCGTTCCTAGCTGGAAGGTGCTAGGGTGGTCCTTTTATTTAAATAGTCTATGTAGTTCGAAAAAGGGATAAACGAAGCCACATAGACACCCTTTCAAATAATTTAAGGAGCGTGAAAGGAAGCAAGCATGCTAAAAAAATATTTTCATTATTTAAGGAGTTAGAAAAGAGCTTAACATAAACTCTGTAATGGACAGTAAAGCAGGGAGGAAGTGCTTGATGAACCGAAAGGGGTGATGTTGTGGACATAAATAAATATGGATAAAAAATAATAGGGGAACACTAGTGGGGCCTCCTTATGGGAGGATGAATGGTGGTAAAATAAGGATAAGTTTGTAGTATGGATGGAGCGAATGGCTCGTGAACATGCCAATACATACAAGGTTTGATTTGCATGGTGGCACACAAATTGAAGACTCTAGGAAAGGGCCAAAAAATTATATAGAGAATAAAATACATGGGTCTCATAGGTGGACAAAGGGTGGAAAACTAAACCCATCGGTGTGAATGACATGAAAAACAGATGCTAGATGACTCTATGGTGCACAAAAGAAAGAGTGGACCAAATGGATGCCTATAAACAAGGGGGAACCACATGACACATGTCATTTTCACTTTTCAGTGCTGAGTTGGAGAGTAGGGCCCCAGAGAAAGGCCATTGATTTCTTCCAATTGTACTGGAAATTTTTCGATCTACGAGTTGTAGGTAAGAGCTCTCACATATCCTGTTAATTTTAGTGGTTTATTTTTGGATTTTTCTCATTCTGTGGGCCTCGACCCAGCCCAAAGGGTTTGTGGGGTAGGGTCACAATTTTTGAGGGAAAAAGGCATGACCTAGGTCACACCTATTGGGAAGATAGGAGTGACCCAGTTGCACCTTTCGGGGAGACATGCGTGACCTGGCTCGCACCTGTTCAAGAGATAGGTGCGACCGACGTCGCACCTGTCAAGCATTTTTGTGCGACTTGGGTCACACAAAAAGGCCCGACAGGCATGACCTAGAACATAATGGAAACTTTTGTTGAACTAGGTTTGACAGGGACTGTTTGTATGTGCAGGATTCCTCAAGTTGGATGGAGAGAGCAAGACATTGGGGACCTCAGAGATGAGGTGGGGGAGGACAAGGATGTACATGATACAATCACCTGGTGTGCGATATAAAAGTTCTTCCAGATCCCTTTGATGCATTCAACAAAGATACTGTTGAAAAAGCTTATGAGGTTTTGGGTTCAAGGGTTAGAGTGCTTCATCATAGAGTCTGAGCGACTGGAGATCACCCTCAGAGACGTGTACTTCCTGAATGGACTCCAACTACTAGGGGATATCGATGATATCTTTCCAAGAATCCCGAGGGGGGTTTTGATGGATGACTTATGTGGAAGGCATTGCTATGCCCCAAATTATGTGTAAGCATAATACATGTTGGTGTGTGACATTGAGAGTATAAATACTTGGGCAGTGGCATGGATGGTGCTGCGCATACTGCAATCGAAAGGTCCTCACAAGATATCAGGTGGCCATCTGTTGATGGTGGGGAGTGTGTTGAGGGGAACCTAATATGGGTGGGCCCATATGTATTTGACAATGGTTCAGCATGGAATGAACCAGGATAGATTAGTGGATGGAGATTTTTGGTTCCCATCCTTCCTATGCTCATTCTTTTTTAAGAGACTACTAACATTGTGAATGCATATGGCGAGACACGATGGGGGACCTCGCGAGCCTCGCATGAGGAGATGGTGTGATTTGATGATCAGGGAGGGAGGTGGCTTGGTGGGTCATTTCTTCACTCGAGATATTTTTGAACAGTGGAGACAAATTCCTATCCTCATAGAGGACTATCCATATACGAGCATGGACTACCAGGGAGAACTGGATATGCCTTGAACTCCAGGACAGGTATGGGTACTTGACGGTATGTATATATGAATCTATGTGGTTTGAGTCATATATAGTTTACTATCATATTGATAGTTATATCATACATGTGATAGATACTGATGACATAATATGTTCATGTGCAGGCATGGGACTGCACCCTCCAACGGGGTACCAACAATGTAGGTGTTACACATAATTCTCGTCAACACCATGTTGTAGGATAAGTATCTCAGTATTTTCCTTGAATTCCTCAAAGGTTGAAGTTGAAAATGAGCAAGGATGAATAATTTAATAGTTTTTGCCACTATCACTCTTTACCTATGAGAAAGCCGCATTACCCATCTTAGTAACGTTTTTATGCTATCTGCAAAGAGCAGTTCCATAGCTTGCTTCCCATTTACAAGGTGCAGTGCTCCCTTAGAACCACCTTTACCCCTTATAAAAGGCGCGATGCTCAACTTATGAAGACAAAAAAGGAAGGTTTGAGAGGATTCTTGAAGCTAGCATTCATGGAGCCTCATTCCTATGATTCAGGACAATTGGATCTCAAGATCCCCCATCCTAGGATCATCCCTCCACCTCTCCCATAGAATCCTCAACTTATCCTATCCTCTCAAAACTTTATATAATATCTCACCCCTCATGGGAAAAGAGAGGAAGAATGTGTTATTGCATCCAAATTTTGGCCAAATTTAGTCAGACTCTTGAGTGATTAGTAGGAAAGTTAAAGGATTTGAGGAAAGGCCCAATTGAGAAGAGTTCTCAACACCAAGGCATTGGTTCTATACTATCCTTATTTATATTTTAATGCAAATATAGTTTATTTCCCATAAACTTTGTATGTCTGATTATCATGCTATGTTTATTGTTTAACTCCTTGGTCTTTTACATAGGATTATAAACTATCTTGTTACTCTTACTTGGTTTTTGTTTTGTTGTGTCTCTTGTAGGATATCTGCATAGATCAAGCACTTCAAGGACCAGACCTTTGTAACATATGGAAGTTGAGAAGAGTAGTTAATTCAAGAAGTTTATTCAATCCTAGGGGAAGTTTCTTTATCTTGTAGTTGTTTTGTTCTAGTGTTGAGTGTTTCAATCTAGGGAAACGACCACTGTGAATAGTTTTGGACAAGGATGAATAATTTAATAGTTTTTGCCACCACCACACTTTACCTGTATGGTAAGCCACGATACCCATATCATTAACTTTTTTCTTCTATATGCAAAGAGCGGTGCCAGCGCCTGATTCCCATTTACAAGGACCTGGTGCTCCTTGAGCACCGCCTTCACCCCTTATACAAGGCGTGGTGTTTGACTTATGAAGGAAAAAAAGGAAGGTTCGAGAGGATTCTCAAAGCTAGCCTTTGTGGAGCCTCATCCCTATGATTCACGACAGTTGGAGCTCAAGATATCCCATCCTAGGATCATCCCTCCACCTCTCCCATAGAATCCTCAACTTATCCTATCCTCTCAAGCCCTTATATACTATCTCACCCCTCATGGGAAAAGATAGGAAGAATGTGTTATTGCATCCAAATTCTGGACAAATTTAGTCGGAATCTTGAGTGATTAGTAGGAAAGTTAAAGGCTTTGAGGTAAGGCTTCATTGAGAAGAGTTCTCAACACCAAGGCATTGGTTTTATACTCTCCTTCTTTATATTTTAATGCAAATATAGTTTCTTTCCCATAAATTTTTTATGTCTGATTATCATGCTATGTTTATTGTTTAACTCCTTGGTATTTTACATAGGATTATAAACTATCTTGTTACTCTTACTTGGTTTGTGTTTTGTTGTGTCTCTTTCAGGATATCTGCATAGATCAAGCACTTCAAGGATCATACCTTTGCAGCCCGTAAAAGGTGAGAAGAGCAGTTAATTCAATAAGTTTATTCAATCCTAGGGGAAGTTTCTTTATCTTGTAGTTGTTTTGTTCTAGTATTGAGTGTTTCAATCTAGGGAAACAGACTTTGTCAGCACTGTCTGAGAATTTCATGTAAAACAAATGGAGACCATACTGGGGAAAGATCAGATTCTTGGATTTGTCTCTTCTTATAGATTAGATCTACCTGTGAATTTGTAATATTTGATTTGAAATTGTTAAATCTGCCTCTATTTTCCTCTAATTCTTCATATTCTCGTATTTATATGTTATTTGGATCAAGTATATAAGCTCTAACACTTTTATTTTTTTTCCTTTGCTGTGATTTCAAAATATTTTTGGGCCACTGCACTTGGGTAGAGTAAAAAGAGAAGCCACTGCACATTTCATTGAAGCAATTTGCGGTGCCACTGCCTTTTCCTTGTGTACAAAGAGTGGTGCCACCGCTCTATACCTGTTTGCAAAGCACGATGCTTGACTGTAAATGCCATGTACTGAGCTATCAAAGAGAGGTACTAGGTAAGTACTTTATACCCCAGTTTGAAATTTGATTTTTGGATGCATTTTTTAGTTCTAGAAGTATAGTCTTTGTCTCAGAGTGAATTTTGATTTCCATATCTGTTTCTTCCACTTTTTAGAGTGTGTTTTGGCTTACTTTTTGAATAGAATGAAGTGTATTTAAGAAAAAACCCTCTCATGGTCGGGGTGGGGGGGGGTTATGAATCGTATATTTTGTTGTCCCTTTAATTTATATGATTTTTTCATTCAAAGAAGAGTTTATTTTTCTTGCATTGGATTTTACATTTGTTGATTTGCTTGAAACCTCTTGCTCCTTTCTATAGATAGTATTCATCGGAATTGGAAAATTTGCATTTCATTTTCGTGTACATGTTTTGGTTTTGGTTTGAGTTCTTTGGAATTTGAGCGTTGAATTATGTGGGTGATTGAAACATTGTGTTTATATTTTGATCCTTGTTTCGGGAAAAGAAAATATCTCTCTCCTTTCCATAGATATTTTTTATTGAATTGAAAATACTTGCATACTCATACTTGCATGGTTTTGATTCTGGTCCAACTTTCCATGCATTCACTTAACCATACAAGATAAAATTAAGTGCTAGTTTAAGTTTAAAATATTTAGAAAATTGTGTGTTAGGTTAGAGAGGTGTTCCAACATCTTTAAATGTATGAGATGTCATTTATTGTCTACACTACATCCATGGGATCGAGTATTTCTTTCGTGTACTTGTTGGTATATCGAACGAACTTTCACGTACCCTTGAGGTATATCGAAAGGTACTTCATGTACTCAAAATTATATAGGAAGGCCATTTTAGAATGGTTGTGCATTAGAAATCACTACTACGGAGTTGAGATCCCAATTACCTTGTGTATATTGGGAAACACTTTTAAGGATCCTAAGACCAACTGAGAAAAACCTTTTGATCGTCTTCGTCACAATACATCGAGAACAACACTCAGGGAGATTACTTTGTGTGTACCATCCAGGTAGTTGGGTATTCAGGAAAGGGTACACTCCAAATCCTCCTTGTCATTCTCTACTATTGGACCCTACGGTATATATCAAGTTGTGATGGTTTAACAATCTCGTGAGAATCCTAACTTTTTATCCAGTCCTTTCACATGTTTGCTTGTTTTTCCTTCATTTGTAAATGTTGGTCCTCCTCTCATGGCCACCTTGAGTCTTCCCAGATTGACTGTAAGATTACCTATATTTTTATTCTCTAGCCTAGTGGTTCCAATCCCACCTTGCGTCTCAGGTGCTAATTTTCCTTCACAAGAACACCAACCTCATGTAAATTTTCCACCTTCTTCACTAGATGGGTCTTTTTCCATTTCTCCCTCTTTGCTTATTGAAAGTAGAAATACTAGTAATCATGTGAATAAGAAGAATAATAAAAGGAAAATTAAGAAGAATAAAGGATGACCTTTGACCGAATCCCAACCAACTACTCTTACTAGTGAGAGTGTTGGAATACCTACCAAAACTACTTGTAAGCCAAAATTCCCTTGCAGGCTTTGTAAGTGTGATCACCTTCTAAAGGATTTTCTTGGTCTTTCCCAAGTTTTGGAAGTGTTTTCTAGTGACTCCCAACACCCTTTGTCATCATCCTTTGGTCATCATACTGATGATACCCCATCAACTAGTGACTCTATGGTTAAGAGTCAAAAAGGAAAAGTCAGAAATCCTTGCATGTTGTCTAAGGACATGCACCTTACTTACCTTTGTCCTCACATGGATGAAAATTTAAATTTGTTGGAAGATATTAATGTTCCTCGTCAAAAAATTCCAATAGGTTATCATAAGTTGTATCTTGACCCCCCACTGTTTGACCAAGTGGTCAATTCGGTTTCATCCATTGTTGATCCCACTCTTCCTTTGAAGAGTGAAGTTAAAGTGGTCGAGTTGATGTATTCTCCACCCGATCCCACTCTTTCACATGAGAGAATGCTTTGAGAATGCTTTGAACTATATCTGTGCAAGTTACTACTAGGAGAATTCTTCGAACTATTGTTGATGAAGGCACTTCTGTTAGTATTCTCTCCTCAACTGCTTGACAAGATATAGGTTCTCCTCAGCTTGTACCAACTTTCAACCAGATACTAGATTTTAATAAAATACCTACTTCACCTTTATGGATCCTTCCTTATGTTCCTATTACCTTAGGAGAGAAAACTATCTTCATTGATGCTGTGGTATTCCAAGGTCCCTTATATTTTAATCTGCTCCTTGGACGAGATTATGTTTATGCCTTACAAGTTGTAGTGTCCACACTCTTTCGAGTGATGCATTTTCCCCATGATGGGTAGATTGTGACCATTGATCAACTTTCCTTTCTTAAACCCGATCATCATTTGACTCCTATTCATCAGACTTCCCTGAATGTCCCACATGTTCTTGTGGTTCCTTCCCCTTCGTCAGCCATGTCTCTCGACTTTCACCATCATGCCGAAGTTCAGATGTTTGTAAACCGATAGCTTCTTCCCATCATGGGAAATATTGGGGGGCATGTCTCCAGTATCTAGACATCATACTGGAGTTAAGTTGCTAGTTTTTTATGTAATGGGGGTAACCTACCAACCTCTAGATAACATATTGGCTAAGAACTGGAGAGAGAATAGTTCTAATTCTGTGTCAAGCTCGTTAAAAAATGAAAAACGTTCGAGAGCATAGTTCTGATTATGTGTCAAGCTCATTAAAAACTGAAACATGTTAGCGAGCATAGTTCATATCCTGTGTCAAGCTTGTTAAACAATGAAACAGGTGACCCCGAGCATAGTTTATTTCTAGTTTTGAGCTCATTAAAAAATAAAATTGTCCCTGACCATAGTTTACTTATGGTTTGAAGCTCGTGAAAAAAATAAAACCAACCTTGAGCATAGTTTATTTATAGTTTTAATCTCGTTAAAAAATAAAACCAACTTCAAGCATGGATTAGTTTTTGGTTTTAAGCTTGTGTAAAAATGAAACCATTTGCGAGCAGATTTCCTATTATGTGTCAAGCTCATTAAAAAATTAAATAGGTGGCTTTGAGCATAGTTTATTTCTAGTTTTAAGCTCGTTAAAAATTGAAAATGAAACCATTCCAAAGCATAGTTCCCTTTCTATGTCAAGCTCGTTAAAAAATGAAATAGGCTTTCTCAAGCAAAGTTTACCTTTGGTTTCAATCTTGTGTAAAAATGAAACCATCCTTCAAGCATAGTTCTTTTATGTTTCAATCTTTTGTAAAACTAAAACAGGTACCCATAAGCATAGTTCTTTTCTATTTCAAGCTTGTGTAAAAATGAAACAGGTACCCACAAGCATATTTATTTTTTGTTTCAAGCTTGTGTACAAATGAAATAGGTCATCCATTTAAGGCGAGTATTCCATTCTTTTTAGGATTTGAACCCTTATTTTATTTGCCGTTGTGTTCTCTTTCTTCCTTGGTCTCTAGTGAACCTTTTCTTAGTAGTAGATCATAGTTTTATGTTTGGTAAAGGAAAAGGAGCAGGAAGATGAAACGTAGCTTGGGGGGCATGTATTCAACCTATTTATGTTGAGTTTGAGCCACTGGATAGTTTTTACTCAGGGAAAGTACCGACCTATGAACATCATGTTGGGAAAATACTGTCGAAAAGCCTCGTGTTGAGCATACTTTATTTTTAGTTTCAAGCTCGCTAAACCATGAAGCAACATCCTGAGCATAGTTCATTCTCTGTTGCAAGCTCGTTAAAAATTAAGTAGATACCCTAATCATTCTTCCAATTGATCTTTGAGCTCGTTAAAAACAGTAAGATGGTGTCGAGCTTACTTTTCATTTTTCGTGCTCTGGTTAAAACATGAAAAATGTTTTGAGCTTACTTTATCACTTTTTTCACGCTTTGAATTCAAACATGAAAAGGTTTCGAGCACTCTTGAAACCATAATCGTGCTCGTTAAGAATTAGTACAAAGGTTTCGAGTCTACTTTTATTACATTTTCGAGCCCCTTAAAACTATTTACGAAAAGAAACCCCAATGGAATACTCTCTAAGCTCTCTTCTGACTCTTGAAATATGAAAAGATTGCTGAGTGAACTTGTCACTTTCATGCTCATAAATGTACTTGAAGGGTCGTCTTTCCGACAATATTTTACTCCTTTTTCGGTTCGGATTGACTATTTATGAAAAAGATTCATTCTAGTCGTTGACTAGAAGAGTTCTCCAAGGTATTGTTTTATACTTTTTTTGGACCTTAGAGAACAAATTTTATGAAAAAGGACCTTTTGGAGTTTTACTCAGTCTCGTTCAGACTCTCTATACATGAACGTCACCGAGTTTCCTTTCATTGGACTCATTAAAATAAACACTGAAAGACCCTTTTCTAGGAATGATCCCGTCCTTTCTTAGGTTCAGAAAACATATGATAATGGAATTATCTTATGATAAGCTGCAACGAGTGTTTGTTATCCTCTTTGAACTTGTTAAAAAGTAAACATGCGCTCATCAATCATGACAGGTAAATTAAGAGAAGGGAAATATGTTTCATTTGCAATAATGACATTTTTATAGTCACCTTTAAACATGGCACTTGTCTGCATTTCATTCAAATAGTTGGGTTTTTAGCTTGTCTTCAAGTCGATCCAATTTCATGATTCATGTTAATCCTTTGAGTATTTTCAAATAATTCATCATCCAACATCACATTATGTCATAATATCTACCTCATCAAGTCAATGCTGCCATGTTTTCGGTCGTGCCGCCCAATGTTCAAAGGAAAGTTGTGTTGAGAGTTACCCTCTATAGTAAAAACTACGTCTTATGTTGTGTCAATTACCTTTGAGTCAATCATGTGGCTAATTCATACTCAAATTCTAGAACTTTGTTCTGAGTTTCATCTCCTTGGCGAGGGATCCATCATGGCCCTCCTTCGACGAGACTATTCATGTCGACTTCAACACATCTTCTGGGAATTAGTCTTAGAAAAAAATTAGTACCTTAAAGATATGTATACCTCAATGACATATGTTCTCACTTTTGACAATAGGTTTACATCATTGACCTTTGATCAAAATTTTCAACTGAGTGTTCGACATCAGTCCATCTATTCACACTCGAAGAAATTTACTCTGGTACCTTGGGAGTCATTAACATTAATGGTGATCTCCCTCGCACTTGTTAATGGTTTTCATCATTGACCGATAATCAAGTGGTTTCTACCATGTTCTACTTCAAGAAATGTATTCGCATGGATAGAATCGTACTTTGTTGAAGACGAGACAAAGATCCTATGTATTGTTTAAGCACTCATTGCTTTCCCTAGATTGCGATGGAGTATTTGTATGAGTCATAACATAGATCCACATTTGGATGTTCGTGGATGTGCTCAGATTTGTGTCTCCATAACATAGATCTACATTGTATGTCTGGTAGCTATGCTCAAATTTGATTCTTCCTCATGGATATACGTTGTATCATAGTAGACATGATTGTTTATATCTCGCATGGATTTGCATTGTATTGGTCGGAAGCCATGTTGTGAAACATATGGATATGTATCAAAGTGTAAATGTACTGCAGGATGACCTTGGTCGTTGATGAGTTCTGATATTTGGACTATTTCCTCGAAGTGATAACTTGTTCTTACAAATCCTTTGCCTATCCTTTCCCTCTACCTCATGCATTGGGGGGCATTCTGTTACACATAACTCTCGTCAACACCATGTTGCAGGATAAATATCTTAGTATTTGTCTTGAATTCCTCAAAGATGAAGTTGAAAATGATCAAGGATGAATTAATTAATAGTTTTGGCCACCATCGCACTTTACTTGTGAGAAAGTCACGGTACCCATATTAGCAACATTTTTCTGCTATTTGTAAAGAGCGGTGCCACCTCCTGCTTCCCATTTACAAGGTTCGGTGCTCCCTTAGCACCGCCTTTACCCCTTATACAATGCACGGTGCTATACTTATGAAGGAAAAAAAGAAAGGTTCGAGAGGATTTTCAAAGTTAGCCTTCATGGAGCCTCATCCCTATGATTCAGGACAACTAGAGCTTGAGATCCCCCATCCTAGGATCATCCCTCCACCTCTCCCATAAAATCCTCAACTTATCTTATCCTCTCAAGACTTTATATACTATCTCACCCCTCATGGGGAAAGAGAGGAAGAATGTGTTATTGCATCCAAATTATGGCCAAATTCAGTCAGACTCTTGAGTGATTAGTAGGAAAGTTAAAGGATTTGAGGAAAGGTTCCATTGAGAAGAGTTCTCAACATAAATGCATTAGTTGTATACTCTCCTTCTTTATATTTTAATGCAAATATAGTTTCTTTCCCATAAACGTTGTATGTTTATTGTTTAACTCTTTTTCCACCTTTCACACACCTGGGGGTTGAGCAGTATGTCCCCTTCATTTTATCAAAACCTTATAAAAACCAACTATTTAAATGTGTTATAATATTGTAAATTAATAAAATCAATTGCATAATCTACACTACTCAAAATGCTCATAAAATTGTAGATTGTTTTAGTGAAAATGTCACTTTGAAAGATTGAAACAGGTCTAGTTTAAGATAAAGATTTAAAAGTGAATCTATATATGATATATATGCTAAATAAAATCAGATTTCATATACATAATTATTTATCCAATTTTACTAAGCATCAAGTAACCAAAACCAAGAATAAAGTTTGAATTTTAGAGAGAGGAAGATTGAAATTCTCAAGCTCGTTCTTGAAAGAAATGAAGGAGAGAGGGATATGAAAAAAAATTGCATTAGAAATATAAAAATGGATGTTTTAAAGAGAATTGGATGCAATCGAGCTCCAAGCCCCTTCACTTTGAGACAAGTATGCAAAAACTAGGCAATTTCTCAAAAGAACAAGTTTAATCTAGTCATTTCATTAATAAAAAAGAAGAAGGAGAGAATAAGTATAACCAGATACAGTTTGATGATCCTAAACATTTTTGATAATAAAATTAACATAATCAAATTTACAACAGAAAATACTTATTGAAATTTAACTCGATCTAAACACATCATTCGTAAGAAATAAAGCATGAAATTCCACAGATTTCACCTCAGATTTTGACCAAATCACAAGCTCACAATGGAATCATGGATTGGACTACAAATACTTCAATATTTAATAAAAAAATATCAGAAACATAAGTACAAAGGGCATATGTTCAATTTATCCTCCTGAAAGAGGAGCAAAACCGTTCTTTTATAGCAAAAAAGAAGCTCAAACCCCAAGGGGGCAAATTTTCCAAGTGTGAGGTGGCTTTGGGGGTTGTGATAATGTTGGGATGATTTTTGAATTCATTGGAGGGAATTATTCCACCTATATTGAGGTATCCCACTTGGTATGGGAAGCCTTTACCTCCTCTAACCACTTCATCCAAGTGGCAAAACCACCCTCCATGAGAGAATCCACCCCCCTTTTGTGGAAGTGAGTTGGAGACCCTCCTTTGATGGTTGAAGATGATCCTCTATGCTAATAAATGTCCCATGCAATATAATCAACAACTTTTACACCTCAAAGATAAGTCCCATACAAGCTATCTTTGATTTAAGAATTGGATTTTCTCCAATTTTCCTAATTATTTGACCCTCTAAGTCATTTTAGAGAGAAAATAAAAATTACTAATTTGAATCTAAAAAGGGTTTAGGGGTTAAGTGGAGGTTTTGGGTACAAAAAATATAATCCCCATAACCAAATTGGACCCCTAGGTCCAATTTTATGACCTTTTAAACTTTTACAATTAAAATACACCCTATCGATGATTTTATTAAAAATCTAAAAATTAAAAAATCCAATGAACGACTTAGCGCATGTCCAAAAAAAATTAGTAATATGAATAGCATGGTATAATACATAGAACCTAGGATTTAATAACCTTTTAAGACAAAATCACCAATTTCACCATCATGACTTTGGAGGATTTTGAGTGAAAAACTTGAAAATTATATGTCGCTTAAAAAAACGTCACATAATTGACGAGGCAAAAAAAAATTGAGGATGACAACTTGATGACCAACTCCTAAGGAGGCCAATCCTTTTACAAAAAGAAACCATCATGCTATGTCATTTATTACAATTCCCCCGAGGGGGTGTGAACATGCGAAACAAGGGACCACAACTGGTCCTGATGAAACCACATAACTTCTTGAGCACTGATTAAGAAAAATGATTTGTTTCGATACTTGGTGGATCACTTGAAAAATATGCTAAGTGAAGCTTAGTGGATAACATCTGGCTCCAAATTCAATACGTTTTCTCGATCTGGTCTTCAAGCAAGAAGAGGATACGAGAATGCCAGAATCTCTGGTTTATATAGTTTGTAAAAACATTTCAGCTTGACAGGAAAACCTTAGTAGCACAAGTTTTATGAAAAGAGATAATGAACTATATGTTGGTTTATTGAAATGAACCAGAACTAATTAATGAAAGAGATTTTTATTCCTAAGTACATAAATTAAATTCATAAAGTAAATTCTCACTTTAAGGAGCTTATTTTCCTACTCTAATCATGACATAAAAAAGGTTAGGTGTAATCAGAAATCCAATGTAACCACCTAATCATTTTATCAAATTTAAAGGTTTTTGCCTTGTCTTTGGTTACCGACCAAAGAAAGGAAACATTATTCAAAAAATGAAAACATGCATGAAACTTCAATATGTGAAGGTTAGACGAGAGATTATAATCATGGAGAAGGTCATCGAACTGCTTCCCAAACTGGAAATTCCTCTTGCAGGCTTCTTCTATCCAAGATTGGATAGGTCTGATGTAAACATTTGTATGATGAGGCAGATCATCATACTCATCAAAAGGGATTATCTACTGATTAATCTGTGTGTAAACCCATAACTGCTCCAAATCATAAGGAACATCTATATGTGAAGACGATGGATGAAAAAAATCTTCAATTAGTTGCACCTAAACTAACTCTTCACTGAATTGCTTCTCCAAGTCCTCATTAAAGATACTCAAGTATAGTTATGACTGGCTGATAGATGCCAAACTATTTATGATATTTATGATATTAAATGCACTTGGATGAATATTTTTGTGTTTTTATGGGTTTTTATGAGTCTCTTTTGATGACGATGATTATGCCTATATGATGTATATGACATATGTATGCATGACTATATGATGATGCATGATGCAACTTATTTCCTATATGCGATGATTGATGTGCCACTCTAGAACATCATTAGCCATTTGGTATGCTACACTATTGAGACTTCTAGGAACATGCATGAATGAAATGGATTCGAAATCTCTAACCAAGTGTCTAGTGCGCAGGGATATTCTAAAGAGGTAGGGATCGCGTACCAGGTAGAAGTTATTCAATTGGGTGACAAACAGATGGGAGTCTAAGAAGAAATCAAGGTGACGAATAACCAAGTGAAGAGCGACGGTCAATAGACCAGCGTCACCATCTTACTCATCCTGGTTGTTGGTAGCAATACCAAAACACATTATATTGATATGGTTCAAGTCATGTGACGAGGAATAAATGACCCATGCAGTCGATGCGAGATTAGGACACTATCTACTTGCGCCATCAATGAAACAAACATAACAGGGCAATATAGGATCCATCTGGAACAACCAAGGAAACAAAATGTGAGACTCGTTGTAAAAACGATGCAAAACAAGAAATAAAAACTATGATACAAGGGTATGCAGGGTAGTTTGCATAGGCGTAGAATCTCTTTAGGTAAAACCCATTGCGGACTCAGCAAAGAGGTATGCCCCCTTGCTGAGACAATGATGGTTGACATAAGGGCCATGCCACATGGATTTGATTTTCCCTTTTCTAGTCTTATCATGGGCTTGATTGTAGGAAAGGACAAGGTCCCCTCATTAAAGGTGTGAGGGTGGACATGGGAGTCATAATGGGACTTCGACTGAGTCTTAGCGACTTCAATCATTTGGAGAGTGGTGTGATGGTCCTCGTTGGTTTGTTCAAGCATAAGTAGGTGTTTTTGTAATGGGGAAGTATCTAGTAGAAGCTCGATGACAAGTAGAATGATGGTTTCTGACATTCAATGGGAAGATCTGATTTCATACTGTGGACTAAATAGAATAGGGTAAAATTGGTGGCAGTTTCAAGGATTTCTCCCTCGTAAAAAAAAGTGGTGTCGGGATAGATGAAGGGGATATTCCATGGTTGAGGAGGGGAAAGGAATACTAGAGGTAGAGGGATTATAAATGGTGTTTTTCGTGTCCAAGGAAGACGTTGGAGGGTGGATCTCCTTGAGGATAGTGATTTCAGACTCACGGGAGTGCTTGCGAAGGTCACTAAGGAGTGACTGGTACTTAGGAAAGTTGGGGAAATGGTGGGAATAATGACCATATAGGCCACAAATTGCACAGGAGTGATTGGTTTAGAGCAATTTGTTCTTAACTATTGGTATGGTTCGTATGTGGAAAAATGGAGCATCGTCAGTCTCAACTACTGTGCGCATGTTGGTGCGAAGGATTGGAAAATCGAGAAATTTTTTTGTCGCATGGCCTTGCAAATCACATAAAGGACAAGTAGGTGGAGGATGTGGTTATGTCTGGGCTTTAGGTACCTTTCCCTTAGTCTTCATAGGAGGAGTTGGGGCATAAGTAGAGACAAAAGTAGTCATTTGTGTACTAGAAGGTGGGTGCAACACTGTATCAATAGGATGGAATGGTGTCAACATGATCTATAGTGTTGGGGGAAGGGTGGGAGGGTCAAGGTACCACACGGGAATACCAAAAGTGAACCTTGGAAGATTGAGAGTAGCCATGTCTGGATTACTCACAATTCTAGAAGGTGGAAAGAGGAAGGGGATCATGTGTACGGGGAATGAACCCCAATAATTCCCCTCGGTCTGTGGTTGGGGTTGTGGCTGAGGTTGCGAGGAGGTTGGAATGCTACCAAATGTGATAGTGCATGAATCCGATATGAAAAATGTCAAAGGAGGGGGTGGAAGGGACCAAAAGATGTCTGTGAAAGGGGTGTTTGTAAATAGGCCCAGTCCAACGACAGATAGTGAAGGGATGGATACATTGTTGATGGTGGTGTCGATAGTGAGGAGGACATGCTCCCGAGTGACCGGTCCTTTAGAGATAGTAATAGGTCAATTGGTCGATAGTCACGATATTCTCATCATGGGGGAACATAAAGAATTGAAATATGGTAGAGGAAATGACTCACATTGCATGCATATAACTACGTCAAAGAGGGAGGTTGTAATTGAGTTGGGCATTGAAAACCTCAATGTCAATCAACAGGGTTTTTTCAGCTAACTCAATGAGGACGTTCAGGAGAAATCCCTCTGGTTGAGAAGCATGACCATCATAAGCACGAAGGGTGCTTGTTGAAGGTTGAAGGGTTGGGGATCCAAGTTTCTTCCAAACGAAGGTTGAAATAATGCAAGTGGATGCACCCTCATCAATGAATGACAAATTTCTGAATGGTGACCAGAACTTGGAAAGCTACGAATGATGGCATCCAGGGTTCTCCTTGGTCCAAGTCAAAAGTAATAAATTTGGAATCAAAGGCATCAATGGCACCTAAAATGGAGAGAAAAACTTTACGTTGCGAAGGACAATTTTTAAGGACTTCCAGAGAAGACATGGTCGAGGGAGACTGGGATAGGTCGTCGATAATACTATAATTAAGAGCTGCCCTGGCAGTGGAGTTGTTCACGATGCGATGCAAAGGAAATCGAGGGACTTTGGTAGTCCCATATGTGGGGGGGTATCAGAAAATGTAGGGACATATAGAGAGCGGTTGAGGTAGATGTTGTGGAGTTATTAATGGTTTATGTGGTGGATCCATATTGGTTTTGTCAAGTCTGTAAGTTGACATCAAACGATAATGTCATAAGGTGATGGACACCGATATCAATGGGTTGATCCACAGAGGTGGGTGAGGTGTTTTGTGGAACTAAGGGTTGGGTTGCAACCATCCCTTGATTAGGTAAGGGGTTCTATAACACCATAGGAAGAGGACCTAGTGGTGTTGGGGTTGGCTATGCTGGAGCGATCGCATTGGGGTCATATTGATTATCGGTTTGTAGTAAATGGAGGACTTGATTCATGTGGGGGAACTAATGTGTATAATGGTTGTGAGTGTCACAAATGGTGCACAGATGGTTAGTCCGCAACTGAGGGTTCTTCCCAGGTTTAGGTGGATGGTGGGGGTTTTGCGCATGGGGATTGGCTCCATTTTTTTCGATGGTTTGGGTTGTTGGCCACCTCCTTGAGGTTGGTTTTTTCCCCGGTTCCTACCTCTCTGTTTTCTTCCCTTCCCTGATTGTTTATTGGGGGCAGGTTGATTAGGGAGGTTCTGCTGAGCATGGGTCTGTCCTTGAGGAATAGGAGGAGTCAGGGGCAAAGCAGATGTAGGTTGCATAGGTGGTGGGTAGTAGGCATGAGTAATTGGAGGGGTTGAAAATACCATCGTATGTTCATTACATGTAGGTTCCAAGAAGTCTGGTCCATGAACGTGATGGACTGGTGCGGGAGACACATATGAAGGTGTGGCTCTAGACTAAGCCCCTATGTGTGAAAATTCAGGGGATTAGCTAGGTTGGGAAACACTAGGGGTTGTACTAGAGTGAGGTGGTATCCAAAGAGAGACCATGTACAAGTGAGGGTGCTAGGTAATGGAGCCAATGAATCCATTAGCAGCATGGGATACCCCCTGTGTATCTCATCATGAGGGACCAACATGAGGAGCATCATGTATGATGCTTTGAGGATAGATTCTTCCTATGTTTGTGGGCGCTTGTATGCAACATCTTTGGCGATAGCAGGGAGTAATATTTTGAGAAACCAATCCAGGAAAATACTATCATTTAAATGGATTTTACACAAGCTACGAAGACAATGCCTTTCATGGATATGATCTATGATATGGGTAGTAGTGTTCTGTCTATAGGATAATAGTATTTCCACACCCTCATCATAATGGATGAGTAACTGGAACTACTGGAGGAACATCGAGGCTAGAGAGAAGAATTAAATATAAGTAAAATGGGGCAGTTCAATGTACCATTTGACGACAACACTAGCGAGTGTGCGTTGGAATAGCCACGATCATATATAATCATTCGATATGTTGTTAGAGGAACACCATAAGTGGAATGACATGATTTGGTTTTGAGGGCCTTCTCCTGCCTTTCCTTCAAACTTAGGGATGTCATAAAGGAGTTTGGTAGGCATGGGTGGCCACAATGGGTCATGACGGATGGGGTCATTCGTCAACCGCGCTAAATTAGGCAGGTTGAGACTATCCATAAAAGGGAGACTAGGATCGGGGCTAGATATATCAGGGCCAACAATGGTGTTGATGCCAGTGGGTATGTAGTTCCCATGGGAAAATGGGGTTGGGTAAGGATGGCATCTGACAATAGAAGTAGTCATTGGGATGGTGTGAATAGAAGAAATATTGGTATAAGGGCCAATTTCCCCATGCATGAATTTGGGAACAATATGAACCACGGTAGCTAGAGTGGGGCCACCACTAGTGGGTAGCAGACCAACAACTGTGTGTGCGGTGGCAAGGGGCCCACTAGGAGAAGGACATGTATGTCCAATAGAAGGGATGCCCCAAATGACAAGTGGAGTGGACATGATTCCACTATCAACCATCCCCCCTGAAAGGGGTTTGGCGGTGCACCAGCCATGGGGCTAGATGGGGTAGTGAACAAGGTAGGTTCATATTCATAGGAATCCGAATCAGACTAAGATGCAGTGTATGGATCTGAAGGTGGTGAATGACGCCGAATATGGATCCGATGATGATGGTTGAAGGAACTGAACTGAAGGATATGTAGGGATTATTTTAAGAACCCCCCCTAGATTTATATGTGTAAAAAATGGGCGAATCTCCGTGATATATAGGAAAATTTGAAGGCGATTTTATCAATAATATAATATGTATATATAATGTTTTGGCCAATCTTTAATTTTATTATATAATGTTGTAAAATCTTGGTGAATCTTTAATTTTATTACATAATGTTGTAAAATCTTGGCGAATCTTTCACTAAATTATAAGATATTGTAAAATCTTGGCGAACATTTCATTGCATTATAAAATATTGTAAAAATTAATGAATCTTTCATTGATTTATCAAATATTGTAAAAAAATTGGTGAATCTTTATCCAGGAAGATTCACCATCTCTTTGATTCCTAAGAAATCATAATTCATTGCGCTTTCACTTTTTCTTCTAATAGGTTTCTATTCATATTATTTCAATTCTTTCTAACACTAATTCTCATGCAATCACCCAAATCAACCAATTCTAAATTGAACAACCTAATTGCTGAAAATGTTATGTAACTTCTTTCTCACTAAATCATCTTAATTCTAACTGATAATTCAATCTTCAAGAATAAATCACTCCTTGTGCAAAAATGAAATTAATCTAGCAAGAATGGTAATATAGAATTGTTCATAAAGATAAAGCATATATATTATTTATGCAATATGTTAAGTCCTATATTACTTTTGCAAGAAGTTAAATCCAATCAGCACTCGTACAAGAATGAAATATATGTTCTATGTTGCTGACACAACATCCCAGCTTCATAATTCTCAATTCTACTTGACCATGAACTACAACCACACATTCATCTAGATTTGTTTAAGAATTAATTAATCATAATGAATTCAACATGTGATATCAATTCAACAAGAAAATAAATATTTTTCAACATTTCTAATTATCAAGGAATCGCTTGCATACCCTAAGAGAGATCACACATGCCAAGTAATCAATTTTTTCAGCAATGTAGGATTTACATTAATTAACTAATTTATTTTGAAATTTATTAATGCTACAAATGACTAATTGATCAAGAAAAACACTACTTAATTAATCCACACACATGCATGGTATAAACAAATTATCACACCAAAAGAATTACGAAATTCTATATTTATTCAAACTGGGTGAGCCCAGTGACAAGGTGGTCCCTTGCCTCCTAACAGATTTTCCTTAAAAAGAAATAATGCTACAGATGGTGGGCCCTTTCCTACTATTTCAACAATGTAGTGAATGCTATAGAAAGGTCTTTTCTCTACCCACATTGAAAAGGTCTTTCCTTAATATTAAGCTAGAGAAATGATTAGTTTCTTCACTTTTGATGGCTTCTCTATGAAATTTTTTAATATTACTATGACCTACTCTAAGCCAAGTCATTCTTAATGTCAATTCCCATTCTTCTTCCTCCTTGTGAAAAATCCACTCCCAGTTTCTTAAAGCTAGTTGTTTCTCTATAAGAAAAGAGTTTGATGTTCCTTCTCTCAATTTAGTCTTTTTCTTTTATTTTTGTTTTACCTAAATTTCCCCTCTTCAAAATTTTGTCTAAGGTGGTTCTCACTAGTCAAATATCAAGAAATATTATTTTCATTTGAAATGTAACCTAACTAAATGACACTCTCTCTTTGCTCCATATTGAAAAGGACAAATGAAAAAGGCATGTGATGGCTTGGGGAAAGTTACCGAAGGGCATGGTTATTCACATTAAATGGATTGTCAAGATGAAGGCCAATTAATCACAAAAATATGCCCTTTCACATGGGATGTATTAAAGATCACAAAAACCATTTAACAACACATGAATGTATGCTTTAAGAGTGTGATCAACGAAAGTTACAAATACATAAAACGACACCCTTGATAGGAAAACATTTATCCTAAGTTATAAAAATTCCTTTAATCATGTAGTTAAACGTAAGCTATGGCATATCAAGTCCATAAAATACCTTACAAGTTGTGTCCATTATAAGTATTAATAATCCCCATAAAAACCATAGATCTTTAAGGTCATAGTGATAACAAAGTTTCACAAATATTATATTATAAAGTCACCATTAAGAAGCTTAGGTATTTAGGTTAAAAGCTTCACAATTAATAGAACTCCATCCATACCAAGGAATATATGTAATTGCAAGGGCATAATGATATAATACGTTAGAAAACATGCTAAGTAAAGCTCAAGCCGTATATGAGCCAACATCCACACATAGAAGAGTATATTTCTCAAAGGAGACGAATGAACATGAATGAGTATTTAAGTCAAAGTTCTCAATCAGTGCATAAGCCAGATGGGAAATAACAACAATCACCACTCATACAATTACATAAAGAATTCTAGACTGGACAATTTTCAAACTTACAAACTAAGATAGTTCATGTTAGGTAAAATCACAAGTCAGATAAATCCATAATGACAATACGATTCCTATATCAACCACAGAAGGACACTCAAAGCTGCAAGCATTATAAATATGGAGAATATCACATTTTAAACTTAGTGTTGAAGTTAATTTACCAAGTACGATATAAAAAAATGATCAATCTATATATGTTTACAACTATGCAAAGACCCTTATTAATGTTTTTTTGTTGTATTTTTTTTAGGGACATTACACACTAATGAAGTAGGACTATGATACTCATTATAGAAGTTGTTAAATAACAAGAACTATAAATTGGACTTTAAACTAAGTGAACTTTGGAAAACCATCAACAAAGCTATTCCCACACATTTGAGATCTGATTGTTTTATCCATATTTGTCCCCTTTAATTCTATTCTATCCGCCTTTAGAGTATACACTTATATCTTTGACTCTCATTTTATTTATTAGCTCCCTCTTATAACAAGAGCCTAATAATGATAAATACTAATAATATCTACCCACTAAGCTAAGCCACCATTGGCTATATTTTACATTTTAACAAATTAAAACTTTACTTCCTCCTCAATACTCCATATATTCTCCAATGTGTACTTCCATCTTATTCACAGCTTTTCTGATTCCTACTTTTTCTTTACACTCCCTTCACATAAAAAAAAATCTCTTTGATCTTTGATAAATTAAAATCTACCATTTTTCATTTCAATTTATTATTGGATTATTTTATTTCATTTCACATACAACACTTTATGTATTTTCATTTTCATTCTTTTTTTTTCTTCTTAATCTTTAACATTATTTTACATCATTCTTACAAATAATTTAAATAATAATTATTGAAAACTAAGCACATATTTTACTTAAAGATAAATAAAGCAAGAAAAAATTACACCTTAAAAAACTTAACCCCTTTTAATATTTGTAAATTTTTTATTATGTAAACTATGACTAACTATTTACATCAAACAACAAACATCAAATCCATTTTCAAATTTACCTTTAATTTGTTACTTAGACGAATAACTTATTCCCTTGCCTAAAGAAAAAATAAATAGATAACCAATAAAAAATCATTTTAAATCTTATTTTAAAGTTTAAATTACACTTTGATTAAACATAAACATATAATATAAATATCCAAAAAATTAACTTAATTGCAATCCCCCTTCAAAAAAAAATTTAGTTCTACCTTGCTACTATAAACATAATATATAAATATGAAATACTATACTAAATTCCAAATTTACCTCTTACCCATGGTCCAAAATTTAGTTTTTAACTTATTATTTTAAACCTAATATAAATCTAGAATCTTATAGTGAGTTCCAAGCTTACCTCTTACTCATGCTCCAAAATTTACTCTTTAACTTGTTATTTAAGATATACTATAAAAACCTTTAATATATAACATATATAAAAATAATATATAAAAACTAATATATAATTTATATGGAGTTGCTTAATATTCATAATAAATTTACTAGTCTGGGAAATTGTCACGGTTTGGCCATAGCATCATAGATCTACACCTTCAATATATACTTGGAAGCCTCCCACCCCACTAAAATTGAAACCACAGGAACAATTCAAATCAAAAGTGATCATTACAGTGAGATTCACTGAGACTAAGAGTAAAAGAAATTGGTAAAATTGAAATCAAAATGGTTTTTAATATTCTTCAAATTTCGTTTTGTGGCTAATCAAAATGGTTTTGAATATTTTTTAAATTTCATTTTGCTGCTAAATATAGTAACTGATAAATACATTCCAATATA
>LPNX010713858.1:170642-248142 GCA_001517045.1 Pseudotsuga menziesii
AATTAGTAATGAGTAATTGAGATAAGTTATAAATTAAAAGAAATGAGTTCAAATTCTGTGTCACAACAAAAAACATAAATAAAACTTCCATATTTATATGAATAAAACATCCACATTTTTATCTTCTTATTGATAAGAAATACACTATTTAACTTAAAAATAATTTTGAATATAATATATAATCTAGAATGAAATGCTGTAATTCTAACTAAAAAAAAATTGTGTAGTTCAGATAAATGTTGTACTCAAGAAAAAGAGAGAGGATTTCACAACATCTATATGAAAAATTTATAGCACCTACCTTCATTTGCATGCATTCTCTTATAAAATGATTCAAAGAACGAAAACCAACAATTGCTAAATAATTAGCTTATGAAATAGTACACATTTTTTATAGAGTTAAACTATTTTTAATAATATTAATTTAGATTAACAATAAAGGTATTTGTAAATAATTTATATTAGAGCAATTGGTAATGAGTAATTGAGATTTTTTCCTTATATACCAAAAAATTGGTATATAAAAAAAAATCAAAATGTATATATAATGTGCAATGTAAAATATAAAACAACATTCTTATTCTTATTGACAAAATAAGAATATTGACATAGTTTTAAAATATAAAACAATAAGTACCCTAGGGTGAGAGCTCTTCATTAAATTCTAATCAAAAGACACTACTTTTTTTGAAAGAGTTCTTTGATTAATTTGATAAATGTTTGGTTTATTTTCGTATATATATACTCCAAAATTAATTTGCTTATCAAGTAGACATATTTTTATTATGTTTTGATATTTATTTTATTTTTATAAAGCCGACTAATTTTTTGTATATTCTCTTTTATTTTTTTGGTATATTCAAATTATTTTCTTTTATTTTTTATTTTTATTTGAGTCGATTATAAGCACAAAAGGAGTTACACACCCCCCCTAAGTAGAATTACTTAACCGAATTCCATTTGTGGAGGTCAGATTCAAAATATGTAACTCTAGATCTAAACTACACAAATTATTTATGTTATCTAGGGTGTCATAGCATATTTGTGAATTTGTTATGACAACATAGATCAATCCATAGTTCCTTCCCTTCTACCTGTCATGATAAAATTATATAAATATCTCGCTATTTTTTATCTGGTAATACCAGGATACTATTTTATTCCCTCAATCTATCTTATGAGTAAGTGGCACAAATTCTGCCAACTATTATCTATAGTTACATATTTTAGCATAGCTAAGCGAAGGTTATCCCTTATCTAACTCATTAATTTAGACCTCTGCAGATATCTACCACCAGAAAATTACTCCATCAAGAAGTTATAGAAGGTCATTTTAAACATAAACTCAAGCTTATTAAAGATGCGCATTGAACATATATTATGAAACTGCAAAAATAACTTTAGCATCCACTAATTACCTTGTGCAATATATTTCTATTATATAAAAAAATATAAAAAACATGATCTACATTATATCCTCAACGCTAACTCAATTTAGGGTATACAGTTGTGATGAAAGAAGTCTGAAATAATGAACCCTAACTCAATTTACTGACATATATATAGCTCCCATGAAAGAAGTAATCCTAACTCAATATACTATGTATAAATGCGATGAGAGAAGTCTGAAATAATCAACCCCAACTCAATTTACTGACATGTATATAACTGCGACGAAAGAAGTCTAAAAAAGCTAGATGCTTCAATGGTCTCTCAATCTCAATTTGCCTCTCTCTTTCAACCCTAATATTTAATAAATCAAGAATTGCTTTCCTTCCTTGTAATGAAGCTACCCTATGTACCACAACATTTTTATATAAGAATTATTTACATAAAAAATATGGGTTAAATTCCTCATTTTAGATAAAATATGGAGGGAAAAATAACTATTCGAAACCTCCATTAATAAAAATGGTGGCAAAGAAAGGTTTTCACACAATTTTGACGGGGAATGTAACTGTATTCTCATTTTAAACAAAATATGGAAGGCTAAATAATAGCTATAAGTCCCCATTTACAAAAAAAATAGGAGATGATGGAAGGATTGAACATGAAGTTTACTAAAAATTGGGGCGAAGTAAAGATTGAATAGAAATTTTCCTAAAAATTGGGAACGAAAGTAGGTTTTGAGGTAAATTTGAAAAGGCTAAGAATTATTATTTTTCTCTCCTTGATTAATATGGAAGGGTTATTTGTTTTTTTAATTGTTTGGTTAATAGATATGGGACGAATGTATTAAATTAAAAAAAACTTTCCATATTAATATTCGCTCAGTAAATATTTATAACCCCTTTAAATTCGCCCATGGGATAAACTTTGCCCCTAAAATTATCCCTGGGGATATGCCCCCTAACCTATGGGAGTAGCGTGGTGGAGCAATGATGACATGAGAGTGTGCTATATGATGAATGCAGGATCAAGAGTGTCAAACACAAGCTCACACCCAAGTGTGAAGAAGGAGAGTTGAGAGATGGTGGCATGCAGGCCAAAAAACAAGCTCTAAAATGAACTGCAATAGCATGTCACATCAAGTGAGTCTACAACAAAGAGGAAAACAATCCAACAAGCAGCACTACCTAGAAATAAAATGACACTCTAACCTATGGGGTATAATTGTAATAAATATCCTAGCTACAAGATGGAAACCCCTCACAAATCATATCCTCTGTTGGGTGGTCAAATCCACAGTCAAACAATACAAAATGGAAGAACTAGAGGCTAAGAGAATCCCACTACCGAGAGGGACCTCGGGTAAAAGAGCCCTAAAATATTGGCAACTAGGCTACCTCATTCGTAACATGTTCAAGAACATTAGAGAAAATTTCAACTCAAAATGGGCCTCCTAAAAAAATTAATAAAAGAATAGTTAAAATAATAAAATAATATTTATTAATTTTGGAGGACGAAAAGAAAAAAACTACTTTTTTGTTTGTATTTTCGACATATCTCCCTGTGTTTTTACCCAGAATTCAACTGGGAGAGCTTGTTGGATGCGGAATTAAATTCTGCATCCAACGAGTACACACTCGACATACTTTTGATGGACCCCTCTATCCCAAAAACAAGAAATACCAAAAATACCTATATCATCATCATATGTTTTTGGTATTTCTTGTTTTTGGGGTAGCGGGGTCCGTCAAAAGTATGTTGAGTGGGTCATAATTGGATGTGGAGTTTAATTCCACATCGAAAAAGATCTCCCAATCGAAATTTGAGTAAAAACACAGGGAGATATGTCGAAAATACAAACACAAAAAGTAGATTTTTTATGATACTTATCCCCAAATTTATATTAAAAAAATGTTTAAGACCTATATGGTATTTCAAATTTAAATCAATTTGATTGGCTAACAGATGATGACATGGAATTTGAATTAGAGTTAAAAGGCCCATTTTGAGTTGAAATTTTCTCTAACGGGTTTCCTAGCGCTTCATCCTTTTGGTCCTCGACACCCGGGACGGCCCCGGCATGTACGAGGAGGACTATGAAGGGTTATCCTTCGACAGAGAATGGAGTGCGGTATTCCACCCTGAATTATGGAACCCCTTCGTTGCGGCTTACCCCCGTAGAGTAGGAGGCCCCTTGATAAACTAGTTGTGATAGTGTCAATAAATACTAGAGGATTTTGGATCCCTAGAGGACAAAAAATATATATCAGATGTAAGTGACAAAGGGGTTTTATTTGGATGCATATCCATAGTTTCCTAAATTAAATGCAATATTGTTTTAGTCCTCAAATTAGGTTACAATGATGGTTGAGTTAAATTAATTTTTAGGCTCATCTTGGGGTCATGAACCAAGCGCTTTATGTTTAGGGTATGAGATGTGTGCACAAGTGATGCGTAAGTTCTAAACCCCAATGATCTTACTGTCGAGACGTAAATGCAGGAAAATAAATAACAATAAATCACAGTAAATATGTTTCAAAACAACAAATTCTTCTAGAAAAAAAATGTACACAAGTAAATGAGTGCATAAATAACTTAACAGGATGTAGGAAATGCATAGGGGGTATCAAATGCCAATCTTGACTAAGGGGGATGACATACAAGGAAAAGAGGACCAAAAAACAAACCAAGGGGCTGTAAACAATCGAATTTGGAAGAAAACAGTCGGGGAAGGGGTAGAACACAGACAGGGGGTCTAGAAAGGGCCTCAAACACCTCAAAGGATTGAAAAAATTGTAGGTCACACCTATCGAAAGAATAGGTGCGGTCAAGGTCACACAGAACTGTAAAACAGTCGTGATCAGGGAAGAAAATTAGTAGAAAGACTCAGGTCCCACAAAAAAGGGGATTCTGCATGACAAGTCACACAAAATTGGGTCATAGTAATGACCATGATCGCTCCAAAGTCCTAGACAAGTGCGATATGGAGTTTTTTTCCAAGTCGCACTTATCGGAGCAGAAGGCATGAACTAGGTCACACTTATTGAGGAAAAAGGTGCGAATTGGGTTGTAGCTTTATTCCAGATAGGTGCGATCTGACCATAACTGAGGGTTTTTAAGAAAAAATTGTCGGCTTAGGCCTGGGGGGGCAGACACTGTGGCAGGACTAGTGCAGCTATGTCGCAAGGGGGTCATATCTAGGATAGATGAAGGTACCTACATTAGAGGAAATTTGAGGTCTAAAATGGGCCTCCTAAGGAAAATAATAAAATAATATTTAAAATAATAAAATAATAGTTATTCATTTTGGAGGAAGAATGAAAAAAACTACTTTTTTTGTTTGTATTTTCGACATATCTCCTTGTGTTTTTACTCAAATTCTGAGTGGAAGAGGTCATTGGATGTGGAATTTAATTCCGCATCCAACAAGTACCCAAACTACATACTTTTGACAGACCCAGCTACCCCAAAACCAAGAAATACCTGAAAAAATGTGATGATGATGTCATCATCACGTTTTTTCAGGTATTTCTTATTTTTGGGGTATCGAGGTCCATAAAAAGTATGAAGTGTGGGTACTTGTTGGATGGGGAATTAAATTTTTCATCCAACGAGCTCTCTTTCTTGAAATTTGAGTAAACAAAGAGGGAGATATGTCGAAAATACGAACAAAAAAAGTAGTTTTTTTTTATGACAAATATGTCAATTCAACCATTATGGTTGACTCATTTTATTCAAATTCTATTGGTTCTTGAATTCCAACTCACAAAATTTATTATTGGTGCGTTTTCTTATAAGGCCCATTTTAGACCCCAAATTTCCTCTAATGAAGTAGAATAAACTAACAAAAACATCTACAAAAACAAAGATCCCGGGGAATCGAGCCAATAGAGTCGCCAAAACTGTAGTGGGTATTTCTCCCCAACTACATGCAAACTAACCTACCCTATGTCAGTTGAATATTAGGGTGTATTTCATCGTGCGAGGGATTTCTCAACCTTGACTTGCAATAATAAGCAATAATTTTTTTAATATTTAATTTAACTAATACAATAAAACAACAAAAAATACCTTTGAAATGAACCATTGCAACTGTTTGAGGTAGTGGTCCATTGGCTTCCCACGATCCTGGTCTTCTTGTGTCTCCAATAGGGGGTTGCCATCGGGAAAGGGATTGAGGGTTGCATGGAGAGAACTCGACGTGCAATGTGGGATAGTGTGGAAAAAGGTGAGGAATATCCAAAAGTAGGAAATATTACGAACAATTAAAAAGTTAAGGAATGTTTGTGGGGAGACCTTCACAATGTATTTATAGGATGGTCCAAGGTTTTCTGACCCATTCTCTTTTTAGCGTTTTTTGGTCTGTTTTGGAGAGGGTGGATTTATGTCACAATAAATGCTCAACTTCCGTGTATTTATGGGGAAGGAATAATAATGTTTTGGACCATTTTGGTGGAATTTAATTGTGAAGGTAAAACTGAAGGAAATAATGGCGGTATTATGATGTATAATTATGTTTTGGACCATAGAGAGCTAGGTGAACAATTTTTGGTGTTTACAATGATTCTTCACTTTGGCAAGTGTGTTTCCCTTGTTGACTCTTGATCAATTGATTCTATGAGTGTTTGACATAAAATCATTTATTCATAGTAATTATATTGTACAGGGTATCTTGGGGGACATTAATATCATTGGTGGTTTCCCTTTACTATTAACGATAGCCTTCATTGACTGGTTATCAGATGGTTTCTCACGTGCTCGACATCAACACCTTTATTTTCATGTTTATATTCATACCATTGGGGTTGAGATGAAGAACTTGGGCATAGATGAGACATTCCTCATTCATCCTATCCCTCTGAAGTTGCAATGGAGTATATCATTCTCTTTTAAGTATTTTGGAGACTACTATGTAACACCTATTTCGTTAAATTTGGACATTTTAGGAAAAATACGGACTTAAAAATTGTGAATTTATCCTTTGTGTAAATATCAACCATTCTAAAGTGCAAAACTGGGTTATGAAAGTGGCAATAATGGGCTTGAAAAGTGTGTTTTTCTATCCCAATAGTGTGTTTTTTACTACTTCCGAACCCTTAAAGTGTACCTTTTTATTATGAAAGCATGAATTTCAAATAAAAAAGTGTGAATTCAATTCAAAAAGTGAAATTTTCATTTCCAAAGTTGCGATCTTTGAATCTGAACAATGCAATGTTTATAATATTCAATATCCATATCATACTTAACAATATCTATAATAGTATGCCTCTTATGCAATTTTGTCAAGGATTCCCTGGTAGCATGTTACCATTGATAAATGAACTTGTACTACCAAACCTTACATTAATATTATATAGGAAGACAATAGAATATGCAATTTGAAGAAGAAGAAATAATTTTTGCAATAAACCTGAACACTTTATTTATTCCACTCATAACATTGCATTTAATCCACATCTTTCTTAATTCAACACATAACACTTCATTTAATCCACACAATTTTTATTTATTTATTCCACATAACAATTCATTTTTTCCACAAATAAATTTGTTTGAGTGAGAGTAACTATATTAAAATATCCTAGAAACTAAAACATAAAAACAATATTTATTTACGAAAGAAACTAAAACAAACTAAAATATTTTGACACTGAAACATAAAAACAAGATTAATACTAGTCTTGTTGTTGTAGAACCCAGGAAGGAGTCCTGTTTGAAGTGTTTAAGAAAGAAGCTTTCGAGGGCCTCATCCTATTAACAAAATGTTCTAAGGATCCCCCCAATCGTCCATCCATATCAACTAGATGTTTGAATGATCCCCCCAATCGCCCAACCATCCATTAAACGACTTTCAGGAGGTAGGAGTTCTGCTCCTCTAATGTCTCCATTCATTGGAGCAATTGAAGGAAGTATTTGTCCTTCGGCTACATACCCTATCATAAATTTTGTGTGCCAATAGAGCTTTAGAGTCCTATAGAATTGAGATATTCCTATACTCGTCCAACCCAAGTCCAGAATTATCCCTTGAATATTCCTCTCAATCTCATCATATTCATGGTAGGCCTTAATGAGATTAACCTCCCCTTCCACCATGTCCATAGCCTCCCGCTCCTTGTTCAATACTTTTGTGTTGTAGAAAATTGTTTCTTCCATAGCATCATTAGTTGCATGAGTCAAATTATTCATTCAAGGGAAATACTTTATACCATGTGGTTCCATAAAACCAAGAGTGAGGGGAGTTGAATACCCAAACACAATAAAATAACAAAAATATAAACATATGGATTCAAAAATTAGAAACACTGGATTCAAAAAATAGAAATGACAAATAGATACACATCAAATCAAAAAAATAGAAACACATGGATTCCAAAATTCAAAAACAACAAAATAGACTCACACATCGAATCAAAAAATTAATAAAATCAAGAAAGAACACATGGATTCCAAAAATTTAACAATTTGATCATTTGTGTGAAGTTGTAGCCTTTCCAGCTCAGTCCATGTGACATCATAGAAATATCATCCATACCATCTCTATTGCAACCAAGTTGTCCCACCCACATGATGAATCCTTCATCATTATCCAGTTATCACACATTCAATTCGTGAAACCATTACATCCAAATTGTGTGAGGTCCATCATGAATATATCTATCCCACATCGAGATCCCTGGCGTATCATTTCATATCCAATACTTACCATGCGAAATGCCACCTTATCATAGTTTCCCCGCCTATTAAAAGGTGATAAAACATCCCTTGCCATCCACATTCATTTTTCCCACACATCGTCTTACTGAAGCCATGCAGATAGTTCCACCTACTCCTATAACTTTTCCTTTACTATTATATGAGATGCTGGCCAATTCCTTGCAGAGCACCTCGTTGATTTCTCCCAAGACCCATTTGCGGTAGATACAAAATTTGATGCTTCATCCTCGGTAGGTTTACCAAGACCCACTGTAGCTAAACATTTTGAGAAATATTGATGTTATGAGACCATGGATTTCCTCTAGGATTCCTGCCACATATAAATCTATCAAACCCCTTTCTACCATTGCTACATCTTGTTGGAGATTGACAGAGTGATTCCTTGTAAGCCAAGACTAAGCCATTCCCCTTTTTTGGTCTAGTTCTTATGCTTCATCTTAGGATCATTGATGCTCATCGTCTTTGGGAGTTTGGTATCTTGTTTAATATGGATATAGTGGTTTCCTAGCTAGATTGGAATCCTTTGGAATGAATATTCCAAAGACAAATAATCAATTGTTGGGACAGATGGGTTGGTGTCTTCTTGGAAGGAATTTTCTCTCTCAATAGAATCTAGTGTTTTCTTTCAGTACCATACATACTAATTCAATGTTGCTCAGTACTATAATTGGCTCCTTCGTTTGAAGGATCAATGAATGAATAAGTGCAGGAATCAGTTAGGAAGCAGAGTTGACTTGATATTGAGTCAATATTTGTGGTTTAGTCCTGTTGGATCTTCTGTTTTTGAAGTGGACCAAGAAGGATTATTTTATTAGAAATACACTATTTGTAAATTGAAATTCATATTGAAAAATAATTTAAAAAGTTTCCTTTTCTTTGAAATGTTGCTATTATTTATGTTGTTATTAATTAGAAGGGTAAAAATATTTTTTTTTTTGGAAGGGAAATTTTAACTTTACACTTCTATGACATGCCATAACTCTACGAAACTGTTGGTAAGGGTTCAAATTTAAACTCTACTTGGTACATAACCAGAAGGATTTCATCACTATATTTACCATATTTCACCACTGACATAGATAATCAATGCAATTTCACAATTGTATATACAATACACTTTTTATGCAACTCTACATGTTATCATATGTGTCAAATGATCCATGATACAGATAGATATGGATAATGTTTACAAGGAATAAAGTAGACGTTAACACCATTATAAAGAAGTGTTGTAAAAATATCTCCATGAAATTCTCAATGACAACATTATAAAAGTAATTATTGTCTGACTCAAGTTAATGTACGTCAAAACTATAAGAAGAGAAGGATCGTCCAATCCTTTGAAACATAATATTTTATATAGACACTATAATATCATAGTAAAACGATTCCATGTGTACACTATAAACATGTCTAGCAAGACCATGTAGTAGATAAAAATATTGGCCAATCCTTTCAATCGATCTATTTTTAGGTAGATCCATCATTTTAGGAAATAGAAACAAATTAGACTACAACATAAAAAATATAAATTTGTTGGGATAAGAACCCATAAAACTATATCCATAGGAACATCCATCCCACTCTCCACATTATTCCCCATCTTCTTTCATTGTGTCTTAGTTGCTGCAAGGCCTTTCTCGTTTATTGTTATTATCTCTCATGTCCATCCTAACCTTGGTGACCATTCCCATATGATTCTATTTGCATTGATCCTATTGGATTCCATCATTGCACCTCTACTTTGTAAGAATCAAGAGTACCAGCATCTGAATCTCGAGAAATATCACTAAGTACCCTATCCAATCATATTGTATAATATGGATTTGGTGATTGGATAATGACCATTTGTCCCTTTAAAGCATCCAGTCTTGGAATGAATTCATCTCTAGGCTTGTTACATGCAGGTCCAACATAACAATCCTCAAATGCAGGAACATGTTCCTTCAAGTAGGAATCCATAATTTCATTTGAATATTTGTAGGTTCACTATTATGTATATCCTATATTGTCGACGGACAAAAGTTAGTTGTTGACAGATCAACTCTCTCGAAGGGACTGCCCAAATATTTATATATATCCTCCCAATAACTTAACATGGAATGCCAAAATTGTTCACCTCCCTTCTCAATCCCTCACTTCTAGAATGAAATATATGTTTCTATTCCTTTTTTTATTTCATCCATGCCTAAAGGTCTTTTTGATTGCATATTTAATAACTTAGGTTGCCCCACTGGTAAGTCTACTCTACCATTTGGAAATGACTACTAGAGATGAATATGAGATGACCATTTTTCATCTAGAAGTGATTCCCTATATTGCATGACCGGAATGTTATCTATGAACATAAATCTTAAAAAAATGGCATTTTTTTATACCAATAATCTTGGAATTTCCATCCGAAAAGTGGGGTTTCACAAAATTCTTAAAATCACAAAATTTATCAATTAAATAAGGGACATAGAAATTTTGATCTTCACATGTCCTATACATATCCATGGGTGAGTGCACAAAGTTGAGGGGCCTTTTAGATGCAATGGTAGATTCAAGAAAATGATTCAATATCTATAAAAGAGAAATGATTCCAAGCAATCCAAGCTTGTGAAATCTAGTCCCAAGCCTTCCAAGGTGATTTCCAGCTAGGATAGTTAATAAAACACGAGCGGGTTATGTTTCTCTAAAAAGCGTGTGTGGTATTCTCTACAAAATGCATGTGCATTTTTTAAAACATGATTTATTCCCAAAATGGGTCATGCTCACCATTTTTTCCACAACAACGAACGACAATTATTTCAATACGACCACAGCACGCAAGGGTGAACACAATTTGGGTGAGAGGGCATAATTTTTCGCCCTGGGGATCAATCTCTTCATTCTCAGGTATTTACATCAAATATCGTGCTTTTAATTTCACTATTTTCATTAATTTGTATGCCCTAATATGGATTCAAACCATAAATTGTTTAATTTGTATTCCCTAAAATAAATTTAAACCATAAATTGTGTCATTTGCATGTCCAAACAAAATCAAAACCCCAATTTACTCATAAAAATCAAACTAATTTCACTATGTGCATATATATTCATGAACATCCTTGTGAATCCAAACCAATATTCAAAATATTCAAAGTTTCTCAAGTATATAACAAGGTTTCATACAACTAAAAAAAATTCAAGTAGAATTTATATCTTCCCCAAAATACATAAACATTGATTCTAAATGGCCTATAGAGCCCAAAAAACTTCATGCCACAACAAATACTAACATATCAAAATCCTTGCCAATATTGAGAATTTGTTCATCAAGAGTACCATTATCCCTCCTCTAGGCTCTATCCCTTTCCTCTACCTAGAATATCATATTTGGTCCTCCAAGGACATTGGTGAACACCTTATGGTTTTCAAGAAACTTCCTACTCCATGTGTTAAAATAAGGTAGAGAAGCTTTCCATGCTTAATAAATGTTTTTACTTGAGTGAAGGGTACATTTTGGTTAAGGTAAAGAAAAAGGAGTTCAACAATAGACTCTACCATCATCAAGATACATAGGGAGGCTGATGTGTTTGATTACATACCAATCACATACTGTCATACGTGATAGAATCCAGTGGAAACCTTGCAACCCTAAAAGCTTGAAAATTGTTAATTCTATTGAATTCTACTTGTTGAATATATGTTGTCATTGATGTCAAGGGTCAAAGGATATAATGTCAAAGGGTCAAAGGATCAAATATCAGAAGTCAAATATGTCAAAGGATCGAATATCAAAAGGACCAAAAGTCAAAATTTCTAAAGACTTCCTCTTACAACTAGCTTGGAGAAATACATATGAGAGAATATGTAAGTCACATAAATAAATTATACCACCATGACATTGGTCTCAAATGTGCAGATATTAGTACACATAGAAGAATGTTGAATATAATATAGATGAGAAAATCTTAGTTGTGAGACTTATGAATAAAGAGAAATAAAATTGTGTGTATAAGTCCCACAAAGTAGTTGGTAAGTGGTACAAATATCAGTGTAAATCAACAGAAGAAATAAACTGATGTGTGCAAAATTCCCACAAGGGTGTTGGAATATGTGTGTCATAAACTACACAGATAATTTGTGAAAAAGTGGCTCGCCGACGAAAATATTTACTTTCTAAGGACACAATCCAATGGGATTTCATACGAAGTTAAGGGAATTAACCGAGTGGACACATCTCTTGAGTCAAGAATATTATAAATAAGAAAGAGATGAATAAGGTGAAGCAAGCTTGTGGAAAATGAAGATCTGAAATAAATATTTGATAAGATTTGGGGTATCAATGGATATTTGATTGAAAATAATATCTTTATGTAGCGGATCCGCAGTGTGCAATACAACCAGTAATGAACAATGAGTAAATGCACTGGAATAAAGGATACATGTAGATCAGATGTGAAAATTTCTTGCTCAGTAAAGATGATGATCATATATAATCAAGAGTGTCTGAGATGTAAATTCTATTCATACGCAGAATGAAGATCAATTGAGAAGATGCATATCACATCTATCTTATCACATCATATTTTGGGCAACTATATGACGTAGATACATAGATGCAGATCAAAAGGTTGCAACAGTTGCTAAATTTGAATAAAATGTATTTCTCTATTTTCAATACTTCTATATAATCATATTCCATATTAGGGAGGTTGGATGGGGCAAGGACTAGGGGGTCGTATCCTCCTTCTAGTTGGTGCTGGAAAATAAAAAAAGGTGTACCAACATCCTTTCTATGGGTGCAGATAAAACTTAAGGGGTTGTAGCCTCCTTCTAGTCAGTTTTAGAGAATGAACGGAGGTTGTAACTTCCACAGCAGGAGAGCACAATTTTTCCATAAGTGAGAGCTTGAATCCACAAGTCATATTTTGCATGATCAAACTGATATCTATTCAGGTCGATTCCTAAATATTGCAAGTTGGTGCTTATGTAAATTGAATTTGTTGTAGGTTGGTGCCAACATACCGTATATTGTACTTAGGATCAGGTTAACACCTGAAATGATTGGATGCGCATGTTTGGAGACTATAATATCCCTCTAATGTGTGTGTATATATATACATTTGTTCTCAATTAATTGTGTTATGTTCTGATTATTATTGTGAATGTTGGAAAGTTTCGAATCTTGGAAAATCTGCATAAGTAAAAATTACACATATCTGCACTATTACTGATTCACCCCCTATCAATAAAAACTTAATAGCAACAATTAGTATCATAGAAATTGTCTTCAGTAAATAGGCTAACATCTAGAAGAATGATCCAACAGAGATATGGATAAACAAGAAGGTTTATCCACCAATAGGGCTCCAAGATTTGATGGTTCAAACCATACCTTCTGGAAAATCAAAATGGAACTCTATCTACAATCACTTGGAATGAACATTTGGAAATCAGTAAAGGACGGGTTAGAATTTCTGAAAGATGTAGATGAGTCAGAAGAGAATGACAAGATTTCATTCAACCTCTATAATGGAAATTGTTGATCCAAAAAATAGAAAAAAATATGAATGGATTGCACGAGTGAAGAATGTCATTTTATGCGGATTAACAAATGTTGAGTTCACCAATGTAATGAAATATACCACAATGAAAGAAGTATGGGATAAAATACAAAGCATCTATGAAGGAAACGGAAAATTCAAGAAGACCAAAATGCAAACACTATCTACATAGTTTGAAACTCTCAAAATAAAGGAGGAATAAGATTTTTCCTGATATTTTCTGAGAGTGGATGAGATAGTGAGCTCCATAACACGACTTGGAGCTAATATTAAAGAAAATTATGTTGTGTAGAATATCATGATAATTCTATCTACATGTTTCAATCCAAAAGTGTTAGTTCTAGAATCATAAGTGATTTGGATGACCTAACCAAGCAAGACATGTATGGAATACCTACAACATACGAAATTGGAATGAAACCTGAGAATGTATCCAGGAAAGTAGTTGCATTCAAAGAAATAGGGAAGCCTATATCCAACAAAAATGAATGCAGAAATACAACTGATCTATTAGACAAAGAAGAGGCCAACTTTGTGAGGAGACTGGAGAGATGACAAGGTAAGTACATAGGAAAAATACCTTTTAAATGTGGAATAATTGGACATTTTGCTTCTAAATCCACATATGAATAAAATCAGGAAAGCGAAACCGAGGAAGAGTCATAATATCGAGAACGAAGAGGAAATTATCAATAGAACAAAGATGTGAACAAGAAGAAATTTCAGAAACAAAATAAAATCCTATACATCGAAGAGAATAACACTTCAGATTAAGAAGAGAGTAACAATCCAAGGGATGTTTTATTCATGGCTCTAATTCAGGATGAGAATGCATCGAAAGGAAAATATTTAAATAAAGGATCTCTTTCTAGTATATCTAAAGCTGTGAAGGAATGGACATACTATGGAATCCACTTTGCTTGTCCAAAATCTGAGGAAAAGAAGAAATAAAAAATCTCAAAAGAACTATTCAAATTGGAGAACACTCCATTGATGGAGTCACATGAACTGTGTTGAAGTTTGAAAATCCTAGTTTCTCTGAAGAAAGTACAAAGTCTGAAGAAACTAGGAGCACACAATGAAAAGTACACACAACGAAAAGTCACTCAATCTATCAAGAAGATATGTATAAGAAATACATCTAAGGAGCATGTAAAAGATGAAAACAACAATCACGCAATATCGGTGGAAAGTGATTACTACTCACATTAACCTAGAAGGATTATGTAGGATCCTTGATTAAAAAACATGTATAATCAAACACTCAAGGATTGATAAAGCAAGTGTGTACTATATTGAATTTATTTAAACAATTGTTGTTTGAAATGTGTTGTTTTTATTGTAAAAGAAATTATCCATGCATAAAATAGTAAGAAAGCAAATATTAAAGTTTTACACCGTGATTGCGCAAAAAGGGAAGCCTTGGTATTATATTCAAAATATGATTACAAAATTGTGGAGCTTCAAAGATCGCATTACATCAAGACACATTTGGGCGTTAAGGACAAAAAATTGAAGCACAACAAAACTGAAGATGACAAAAGATGGATCATAGATGCAACTTGAGGTCAACTTATTCAACACAAATGTAAAACACAGGTGAAATATGTAAGTCCAAGTCGATTGTAGATGTCTTTGTAGATTCGGGAAATTGCAATAAGGAAAAAATATTTAGTGTCGAAGTTGATGTATTCGGATCAACCCCAAGACTAATACAAAGATTGATGTATGTTGTTGCTGTTGTTCCATACTCAAATTGGAAAGTGTCTCTGAAGTAGTTTGGTTAAAGAATGAATATTGGCACCATCTCAAGAAATTGGACTCATTTACCTGGATATGCCAAATACCTATGTCCATCTGCAGTCGTCCAAGGTCCATGTGTTGAGAATGAACCATTGTGCAAACAATGTCAAGGGAATTATTCAAATGATGGAAATAAGACATGATGGTGAAATATGACTGAATAATGAAAAATCAAGATGTAAATTACAAGATGAGATCGACAAATTATAAACCAGGGTGGTGAATAGAATGAAAATACCTCCAACTTATAGAACTGGGAATAAGCTCATCACACATTTGAACATAAATTGAAGGAATGTCGAAACCGGAGAATTCATGCATTGTACAATCCAAGGAAGATCACGTTGAGTTAAAATTTAATGCTTGGATTAAAAGGTGATTTGGAAGAATAATGTTGAAATAAAATCTATAGTACAAACACGCCACGCGGATACCATATTGGGCACGCCAAATTTTTCCCATGCAAGCGGAAGGTTGGAAATATGTACAAATTTATTGTAGGAAATAAAACACCTCATATATGCAGTTCAATACAAGACCACTTGTAGGATGCAATAAATTAAACATGACAGAAAAAAGTGAATAAAGAAAAATAAGTTAGTCCACTACATCTAATCCTGAGACAAATTTGTCTGCAAACTTGCAATGAACACAAAGCCAGGGGGAGATAACAAAGCAAAAGGTCCCTTTTCCATTGATGTCAAAGGGGAAGAGAATATGAAAGGAAGATGTAGAAGAAAGAGGAAGATGAAAATGACAGGTGGAGAAATGACAGAGTAAATAAACTAGAATATATAAATGTGAAAATGATCACAGAAAACGCCTCTGATGCACATCTTCAGGATATAAGGCAGCGTTGACATACAGACATCTTTAGGGGGAGTTTGATATGAGTCTTATCAGTGTTGAAATCAATGACAAAGGGGGATATTGTTGAATATATGTTTCCATTGATGTAAAAGGTTCAAAGGATCTAATGTCAAAGGGTCAAAGGATCAAAGATCGTTCAGAGATTAAGAGTGAGAGATGTCAAAGGATCAAAGATCAGATGGACCAAAAATCAAAATTTCTAAAGACTTCCTCTTATAGCTAGCTTGAATAAATACATATGAAATAATATGGAAGTCACATAAATAAATTATACAACCATGAAATTGGTAGAAAAGGCACATGTATTCGTACTCATAGAAGAATATTGAATAGAACACATATGATCAAATACTAGTTGTGATACTTATGAATAAAGAGAAATAAAATTGTATGTAAAAGTTCCATAAAGTAGTTGGTAAGTGGTACAAATATTTGTAAAGAAACATAAGAAACAAACCGATGTGTGCAAAATTCCCACAAGGGTGTTGGAATATGTGCGTCATAAACTACACAAATATCATTTATGAAAAAGTGGCACACTGATGTAGATCCTAACTTGCTAAAGATACAATCCAGTGGGATGCCATATGAAGTTAAGGGACTTCACCGAGTGGAAACATCTCTTGAGTCAAGAATATTATAAATATGAAAGCGATGGATGAGGTGAATAAAGATTGTGGAAAACGAAGATATGAAATAATTGTTTGGCATGCTTTGGGGTATCAATGGCTCGTTGGCCATAGATACTATGTTTATGTAGAAGATATGCAATGTGTAATACAATTAAAGTTAACAAAGAGTAAATGAACTAGAATAAAGGATACCTATAGTTTGGATGTGTGAATTTAGTGCTTAGTAAATATGTAGATCCTAGAGAAGCAAGACTAGTCACTGAGTTGGAAATTCTATTCAGATGCAGAATGTAGATCAATTGAGAACATGCATATCCCAACTATCTTCGCACAACATAATTTGGGAATCTATCTGACAAATATACGCAGACACAAATCAAAAGGTTGCAACAATTGTGAAATTTGAAGAAAAGGTATTTCTCTATTTGCAATAATTCTATATAATCATATTTCATATCAGGGAGGTTGGATGGGGAAAGGAGAAGGGGATGGTATCCTCCTTCTAGTCGATGTTAAAAAATACAAGAAGGGTGTAGCAGAATCCTTGCTGTGGGTGCAAATAAAACTCAAGGAGATGTATCCTCCTTCCAATGGGTGCTACAGAATCAACGGAGGTTGTAGCTTCCACAACATGAGAGTGCAATTATTCCACAGGGTATAGCTTGAAGCTACATGTCACATTTTGCATGATCATACTAATATCTATTGAGGTTAGTGGTTGAAGATCACAATTTGGTGCTTATGTAGATTGAAGTTGTTGCATTTTGGTGCCAACAGACTACATATTAAATTTCAGATCAGGTTAACACATGAAATAAGTGGGTTCTCACGTTTGGAGACTGTAATCTCTCACTAATGTAACTATATATATATATATATATATATATATATATATATATATATTTGTTCTCAAGTAATTATGTGATTTTCTCATTATTATTGTGAATGATGGAAAGTTTCAAATCTGTGAAAACCTACATAAGTTAAAATTACACATATCTGTGCTATTACTGATTCACCCCCCTCTCAGTAATAACTTAATAACAAAAATTGGTATCATAGAGGGTGTCTTCAGTAAACAAACTAACATATGGAAGAATGATCCAATACAAATATGTATAAACAATAAGGTTTTTCCACCAATACGGATCCAAGATTTGATGGATCCAACTATACCTTCTCGAAAATAAAAATGGAATTCTTGTTAGATTTTAATCATTCAAGCTAGCATTATCTTAGGATATTTAACTGAGAGAATAACATGCACAACAATAAACACAAGAGACAAGAGACACAAAGAATTTTTCTCGAGGAAACCATAAAGGAGAAAATCCCTCAACTTCCTCAGAGATAGAATCAACACCAAAAGTAAAACCCAAAATAGTAGGATGATCTCCCGACAGCAGTAGTCTCTCTCTCTGATCCCATATTCTTCTCTCTCACTCATGCACCCTAGTTGAGTGAGTGTGTGTGTGTGATAAATAGAGAGTCTCGCTCTCTATTTATATTCTTTCATTCACTTAACCTTTAAATCTGTTATGTAGGCTCGAGTAATCCTAACTCAGTTATGTAGGCTCGAGTAACCACAACTGGGGTACTAATGACCCAATTTACATTAACTCACCTAGGGCCAACTTCTCTAGGAGAGTCTAATAACCCTAGTGCCCCACAACTATGGGGACTTTAACCCTTGATCAATAGGAGGGTTACCCACAATTACTTTACATGACTTGTTTACATTATTGAATCTCTCGATAGGAACATCGGGGCATGACATGAATCAAATACATTACAGACACTTCCCGGAATAAACATCGGGGTACAATACATAAGATATACAAATGAATACATTCTGAAGTTACAAATACATCAACACTCCCTCTTAACTAGGAAGGTATTCTCTCGACACAATTTGTCAGCACTGGTCTTCTTCTCTGTATCAACTAGATCATCATCAATTTCTCATCATCTTCATATTCAAGTCATCTTCATCATCATATCTGGATCATCACTGGAACACCATCTCTGGATCTGGATCATCACTCGATCTGGATCATTACTGGAATATCATCACTGGATCTGGATCATCATCATGGGTGCTATCTCATTATTCTTCTCGTCACAGGAAGTTCTACAGAGCCAGCCCTTTTTCATGTTGGTTGTAGGCCTAGCCTCCATGTAGGTCTTCTTCAGCGCTTATATTTGACACTAAGTTAGAATGGCCTGCCCAGCACTTACATCTGACCATGAGAGGAACACATCCAACACCATGTCAGAAAGGCATGCCCAACACTCACATCTGACCAAGGGAGGAACACATCCAAGAACCATGTCAGAAAGGCACTGCACTTATATCTGACCACAATAGGAATATTTATTCACACATCATGATAGGAAACTTTATTCACACATCATGATAGGAAAATTTTATACACACATCATGTCAGAAAGGATCTACACTTATATCTGACCACGATAGGAAAATTTATTCACACATCATGATAGGAAACTTTATTCACACATCATGATAGGAAACTTGTATTCACACATCATGTCAGACTGGCTCTGCACTTATATCTGACCATGATAGGAAACTTTATTCACACATCAATATAGGAAACTTTATTCACACATCATGATAGGAAAATTTTATTCACATATCATGTCAAAAAACTTTATTCACACATCATGATAGGAAAATTTTATTCACACATCATGTCAGAAAGGCTCTGCACTTATATCTGACCACGATAGGAAACTTTATTCACACATCATGATAGGAAACTTTATTCACACATCATGATAGGAAAATTTTATTCACACATCATGTCAGAAAGGCTCTGCACTTATATCTGACCACGATAGGAAACTTTATTCACACATCATGATAGGAAAGTTTTATTCACACATCATGTCAGAAATGCTATGCACTTATATATGAAATGGAAGGAACCAATGCTCTCACCATGAAAGAATGGATCAACCCTTACATTTGACCATGGAAGGAACCAATCCTCTCACCATGTTAGAATGGCTCACAGACTCATCACTTCCCCTTGTAGGGAACCTCGATCTGGAGAACACCAAGATTCTCCCTGAAGTACTCAAAATTCACTCTAGCTAATGGCTTAGTCAACACATCACCTATCTATTCGTCCATCGCAACATACTTGAGCTTCACTCCTCCTCTCTGCACCATATCTCTGATATAGTGATATTTGATCTTGATATGCTTTGACTTGTCATGGAACACGAGGTTCTATGACAACTTCACACAACTTTGGTTGTCGCAATATATACAAGTAACATCCAACTAGAGATCAAATAAATTAGATAATAGCTTCCTCAGCCATACTACCTCACAACTAGATGAATAGGCTGTGACATACTCTGCTTCAGCTATACTTAGTGCCATGCAAGACTGTTTCCTGCTAAACCAAGAGATCACACCTGATCCCATACTAAAGCAACACCTCAAAGTGCTCTTCCTATCGATGGCACCACCTTCCCAATATGAATCAACATAACCCTCCAGGTTAATCTTCTAATTTGACTCATATTTGAGCCCATAATCAACTATACCCCTCAAGTACCTCAGAATATGCTTGGAAACAATCAAGTGAACATGTCTCGGGGTCTGTCGGGAATTGGCTCAAGGTGTTCACAGCAAAGCAAATATATGGTCTCGTATTCATCAGGTACATCAAGGACCCAATCATCTGATGATACATCATAGCATCAACCGAATCTGATGAAGCATCGCTCAATAGCTTCAGGTTCGATGCCATAGGTTTGGTCATGGCCTTGCAATCCATCATCTCGAATCTCTTCTGGATATCTACCGTATAGTTCCCTTGTCCCAAGGAAATTCCATCTACATTCTACCACACCTCCATGCCTAGAAAATAGTGCATCATATCCAAGTCCTTCATCTTGAACTCGGTAGCAAGTCTCCTTCTGAGTTCCTCTTTTCTGTCAGGAACAATTCATTGAAATATAACAGGAGCGTCACTGGTCTTCCACCTTCAACCTTGAAGAAAATGTTGGAATCCGCTTTACTCTCAGTAAAGCCTAGATTCATCACTAATATGTCCATCTTGTCATACCATGTCGAACCTCAGGATCTTCTGCAGTCACTCCCTCTGAAGCGGAGCATCATTCTCCCTCTATCTTTCGTACTCTATGCACTGAAACATTCTGTATCGGAGTGACAAGTATCTTTCTCTGCTACTAATGTTCTATGTATCCATCTAGGACCACTGGATACCAAGATCCTCTATCTTGAACTTTTTCAAAATTTCTTCGCGCACCCATCTGTGAGCTTGTCATCCTCTATAGACTTTCATCTTCAACCTTGTAGCAAAGGTTAATATCTTCATCAAGATCGTCATGTATGTGTTATCCAATGGGTTTCTTCTAAGCTCGTACAAGGCCTTATTTCATTTGCACACATGGTTCTTCCTGTCATGTGTCTCATCTCCCACTCACTGCAAATTTCTCTTTGTAGTCTATGCCTTCTTTTCATGAGAAGCCTCGTGTTACGAATATTTCCTTGTATCCCACGATGTTTCCATCTACTGCATGATGGAACTACGAACTTCCCTTCATGTATAGATATTGCATCCTAGACATCATTCTTCTTGAACTGGTCTTCCCTTTCTTCTTGGTTACTTCTTCATAGTTGGAAGGTTCTGCATCAATGATGTCGCTGCATTTGTCATATTATTCTTCATCTTGAACTGTTGTCACTTGTTCTTCGGAACAAGTCTCATCCTTCTTTGCTTGTAGGCGATTTTACGCGATATTTCTCACAAGTCAAATGCATTAGTTGTATGGTTAGAAACATTTCATAAGGTATATTCATAATGAAAAATTCTTTTGCATCAATATATATGATTATGCAACTATTTTAGCCAATACAACATTCATCCATATCTCACGGAAACTTTCTAGATGCCTTCCATCTCTACCAGGACAACATTGAGATTGTACACTAATCCAATATGTCAGCAAAGAGGTTTGAATCTAGATAAGTAGCAATGGAGAGCCATATAGCACCATGAGCTACTTACCCATCACATGCATATTAGAAGTATATTGTCATTAATGCAAACATTCTATCATGCATAATACATCAACTGAATATAAACAAATGCATAATAAAAACAATACCATGAAATGACAATTGAATACTTATCTTTATTTGTTTCATGGGTAGACTCCTTCTTGAGCCTTCAGCTCCATCATCTTCTTTATTCATAATAGAATCATTTATTATACAAATTCTAAGATGTATAAGAGGTTATTCAAGAGTTGAGTTCTTCATATTCCTCATCGCTTGAGGGATTTTCTTTGGATGGTGAGAGCTTGATCTTCAGTTGCTCCCATATTCTATTCTCTTTTTATGAGTCAAGGTTCTTCTTCTTCCCAGAGTCTACTGAAAGTAATCACTTCCTTCTAGCACACATTCCTCACATGAATAAATCACATGATCCTGGCAGGCCATTCAAGGTGGCTATAATCACCACTTCTACATTCTTCACTTCTTCTTTTACCGCTTCAATTTTTTCTTTGATTTGAGAGACCCTTGTAAATTATGACTGTATGGTCTTTGCATTCTAGATCTTCACATTCTTCAACTATTTTCTCAAAGTAATCTTCTGATTTATGTTCTTCCCTTCAAATATATTGGTCAAGGAATCAAACATATCTTTTGGTGTCTTTAGGTAAGACACTTGTGGTATAAGGTGATCCATGATTGAATCAATAATTATCTTCTTGGCCTTGACCATGTTCTTCTGGTGTAAGGCTTTTAGACTCATCTCCCTCTAGAATTGGAACCTCTATTCTTATGTAGGTGTTCAATTAATTTTCTTCAGAGAGATCATATACTTCCATGCTTGGAATTTGTCAACTTCACCAAGATTATCATCAAGCTTATGTGATAGGTCACTTTGAAATGAGAACCTCAAATGAAAATAACAAAAGATTAGATATTACTGATTTGAGGTGTCTGTCTTGGTTCTGGAGCTGGTTGATCTAGGGTTTGTCAGAGAAACCCTAATTTTCAAAACTTGGAATATTTAAGATTGGATTGGATAGAAATATAGACCTCTTCAAGGTGATCTGTCCAATGCACTCCTTTTCTGAAAACAGTGGAGGGAAGCTCCTGGAATAGGAAGCCCTAGTTTTCCAATTTCTTCTGCAGAAATTTTTGATACTGTTTCTATGGTATCTCCAAAATTACTACTCCTGTGTGTATAATCCTTTGCACTGAGGTAGCCTCGCCTGTACCTATTCCAAAACCATAGGTTTCATCAAAATTGGTTTCACCAATTGGGACTTATGAGCATTTTCCCAAGGTGACCTGTTTCAGGATTATTCAACATAGCAAAGTTTTACGGACTGCCACGTGTCACTATTTAATCTTCTGGGTCTAAAAATTGGACCACGGAACATAAATTCCATGAAATGTATGGAACATCTTCATAAATTTCATTTTGACCATCGTATCTCAATATATAGCAATTCTCCTCGGGTGTCCTGTTTGGGGATGAATCCTGGGAGAGGCTGGAACCCTTAACTTGGAGGAATTATATCTCCTAGAATATAGAGAATACGAGGCTGAAACTTGGATAAAGTGTACATTAGGGTTTCATATTCAACCTGTGAAATTTTTGGCCCCTGAGACTTCTGAAATACCTATATATAGTGAATGTACCAAAACTTATCAGTTTTAGTATTTAGGGTTTTTCCAGCCCGCGGTCAAACTAAGGTTTGACTTTCGCGGAGTTTCACCCAACCAAAAATATTGACCCAGGTCTCTAAACTTCTATTTTGATGAGGAGAGAAATCATATGCCAGGCTCACTCAAAAATTCCTCTTCTGTAAGAAGCCCTAATTTCCTGCACCAAAAACTAAAAATGTCCAGAATCGAATTTCACTTCGACAGAAAGATGCACCCTTCAATGGAGATTCAGCCTAGCATACTTTTGCTAATGGATTGTGGAGAGAGACCCAAAAGGTAAGAATCCCTAGCTTCTGCAGCGACACAATGTCTTCTTCTTAGGTTGTCTCTGATACCATGTTATATTTTTATCATTCAAGCTAGCATTATCTTAGGATCTTTAACTGAGAGAATAACATGCACAACAATAAACACAAGAGACAAGAGACACAAATATTTTTTCTAGGGGAAACCATAAAGGAGAAAATCCCACAACTTCCTCAGAGATAGAATCAACACCAAAAGTAAAACCCAAAACAGTAAGATGATCTCCCAACAGCAGTAGTCTCTCTCTCTGATCCCAGCTTCTTCTCTCTCACTCATGCGCCCCAATTGAGTGAGTGTGTGTGTGATAAATAGAGAGTCTCACTCTCTATTTATATTCTTTCATTCACTTAACCTTTAACTCTGTTATGTAGGCCCGAGTAATCCTAACTCAGTTATGTAGGCTCGAGTAACCACAACTGGGGTACTAATGACCTGACTTACATTAACTCACTTAGGGCCGACTTCTCTAGGAGAGTCTAATAACCCTAGTGCCCCACAACTGTGGTAACTTTAACCCTTGATCAATAGGAGGGTTACCCACAATGACTTTACATGACTTGTTTACATTATTGAATCTCTCGATAGGAAAATCGGGGCATGACATGACTCAAATACATTACAGACACTTCCCATAATAAACATCGAGGTACGATACATAAGATATATGGATGAATACATTCCAAAGTTACAAATACATCAACAATTCTATCTACAACCACTTGGCATGGACGTTTGGAAATCAGTAAAGGACGGGTTTGAATTCTTGAAATATGCAGATGAGTTAAAAGAGAACGACAATCATTGATCTAGAGAATAGAAAACAATATGAATGGAATGCATGAGTGAAGAATTCCATTTTATACATATTAGAGGATTTTGAGTTCACCAAAGTAATGTAGTGCACCATAATGAAATAAGTATAGGATAAAATACGAAGCATCTATGAAGGCAACGACAAAGTCAGAAAGGCCAAATTGTAAACACTATCTGTGCAGTTTGAAACTCTCAAAATGGAGGAAGAATGTGTTTCTTCATATTTTCTTAGAGTGGATGAGATAGTGAACTCCATAGTAGGACTTGGAGCTACTATTAAAGAACATTTTATTGTGCAGAAAATCATGAGAACTCTACCCACAATTCAATCCAAAAGTGTTGGTTCTAGAAGACAAAAGTGATTTGGATGACCTAATGAAGGATGAACTATATGGAATACTCACAACATACGAAATGAGAACAGAACCTGAGAATGTATCCAAGAAATTAGTTGTGTTCAAAGAAATAGGGAAGCCCAAATATAGCAAAAATGAATGCAGAAATACAACTGATCTATTAGACAAAGAAGAGGCCAACTTCACGAGGACAGTGAAGAGAGGACAAGGTAAGTACCCAAAAAAATTCCTTTTTAAATGTGGAAGAATTGGAAATTTTACTTCTAAATGAACATATGAAGAAATATGGGAAAGAGAAAGAAAGGAAGATTCAGAATATCGAGAATGGAGAGGAAAGTATCAACAACAAAAAAGATGTGAACAAGAAGAAATTCCAGAAAAAGAAGAAAATCTTGTACATTGAAGAGAACAATGCTTCATATGAAGAAGATAGTAACAATACAAGGGATGTATTATTCATGGCTCTAATTCAATATGCGAATGGGTTGAAAGGAAAATATTCAACTAAAGGAGCCCCTACTAGTATATCTAATGCTGCAAAGGAATGGACGTACAATGAAATCTACTTTCCTTCTCTGAAATCCGAGGAAAAGAAGAAATCAAGAATCTCAAAAGAAATATTCAAATTGGAGAAAAATGTTGATAATAAACAATCAACTATTGAAGTCACATGAACTGTTTCGAAGCCTAAAAAACCTAGTTTCTTTGAAGAAATGTCAGTCTAAAGATGAGGATAATCTTGTTGTCAAATGGGAAGGTGAATTGATTAACGCTCTAGATGATTTGAAGAAATAAAGGAAAGAAAATAAAGCACTAAAGGAACAACTTGAAACAATAGAAGAAATGACCAAGCAGAGTGGGGATATACATGAAGACTTGAAGAAACAATTGAGAATCAAAGAAGAGGAATTATGTTGCGCAAAAGAAAAAATAAAGGAATTAGAAGAAAACCAATGCACGCTTGAGAAGTTTGGGAGGGAGTCAGAATTGGTAAATGATCTACTGAAGAAACAAATTGAGTTGAAAGAATCATATGCCTCATACTCGAAATCAGTCATTGTAATTCATGGAAAGGTTAAAGTAAGTATTAACGCAGAAACTCAAAAATAAGTTCAACAACAACTTCATTGTCTCGAATGAAATTCTAAGCAGTCAACGCTCTAGAACATAAGATAGGTATTGTGTTTGTGAAATATAGTAGTGGTATATGCAACAAAGGAGGATATGGCCTCAACGAATGGATATCTATCGCACAAATAATGAACTGCCTATAAGGAATGAGAAACCTAAGAATGAAAATTCCTCTACACACAAAAATACCATGAGATGCTGGATATGTAATTTTTCAGACATATAGCGAAATATTGTCACAATATAAAGTGTTATGTGTGTGATAAATATGGCCACAAGTCCTCGTAATGTTTCTTGAAAATCCAACAGCAAAGGGAATCTGGTTGGCACAAGGCTGTTGAAAATTGTCCATCTCTAGAGCAAAGGATGAGTGTGTGGTAGAAGGTTTGGGAAGGAAATGTATCTTAGAAGCATGTCAAAAGTGCACACAATGAAAATGTCACTCATTCTATCAAGAATATATGGTAAAGAAGGAAATATCAAGAGCATGCAAAAGATGAAAACAACAATCGTGCAATACCAATAGCAAGTGATTACTGCTCACATTAATCTAGAAGGATTATGCAAGATCCTTGAGCAAAACAAATTTATAATCAAACACTCAAGGATTGATAAAGAAAGTGTGCATTTATTGAATTTATTTAAAGAATTGTTGTTTTAAATGTGTTGTTGTTATTGTAAAAGAAATTAGCCATGCATAAAACAATAAGAAAACAAATATACAAGTTTTACACCATGATTGCGCAAAAAGTGAAGCCTTCGTATTATATTCAAAATATGATTACAAAAATGTGGAGCTTCAAATATCACATTAAATCAAGCCACATTTTGGTGTTAGGGACAAAAAAATGAATCACACCAAAAATAAAGATGACAAAAGATGGATCATAGATGTAGCACAAGGTCAACTTCTTCAGCACAACTAGTAGAAATAGGTGAATTATTTAAGTCCAAGTCAATTGGAGTTGGATCTGTATATTCAGGCAAATGCAAAAGGGGAAAAATAAATAGTGTCAAATTTGGTGATGTTAGTGTTTGAGCAATAATAAAGAAACTTGAACTTTAAAACTTTAATCCACAATTAGAGTGCGAATAGATATCATCAATAATCTTAAAAATAAATAAATCAAACCATGAACACATGACCTACTATGGGAAAACTCTCCACTGATTCAAAGGATAAAAAACCTAACAAACAATCTTAGAGTATGATTGATAACCGACAAAGAATGATTACAACACAATAGTAGAATGCTTTATCAGAGAGCACAAGAGAGGAGAGATCAAATGGAAAACGGTAGTAGTCTTGACAAGTGCACAACACTTTAATAACAAGCTAGAAATCAATCATACAATGCATGTAGTGAACGGTTGCATGCTTTAGTAACTTGTTAACAGTGTGAACACTATTACATCTTCAACCATGCACCCCCCATTGAGTCACTGGGTTTTTAACTGATTGAATTAAACTGAACTTAACGTAAATTCATGTAACTGCATGTAACTAAGTTAAACTGAATGTAACTGAGTGCTTCTCCATTAGTTTCATCTTTATTAACTACTTTGCATAAATTAAGGAGTTGATTCCTTAATTAACTGAAACTTGTTTTATCACAACTAAGACTCAACTAATGATTCTCATTAATTTGAGTTCACTTGGAGGCATACATGGGAAATTTGAATTCTCTCTCTATCTCTACTCTCATATTAATTATCTCTGCATGGTCCATACATGTTTCATTAATTAATCATCTATATCATATCATACTCATAAGAATTGTTTTGAACGTATGATCATATGTATTACCCCGGGTCATATAGTCATATGCTAAACTAAATCACTCTAGGGGTAGCTATCCCTAAAGGATACTTGTAGCACCTGGTGACCATGACTAGCCATACATTACATAGTATATCCTTAAGACTTAATACAACATAATCTCTTTAACTTAATACAACATAAGTTAGTGAAATTAATACAACATAAGTTCCATGGAGTGGATATGAACCTAATACGACATAGATTTTGGACTTGATACACCACAAGTATCATGGGAATGACTCTCGAAGTTGTATTCTCAACACTCCCTCTCAGGGAGGGAGACATTCTCTACTATACCAAGAATTTCCTGCCATACCAATCTTATCTCATAAGTGTCATAACTTCGTCAAAGATAAAGGCTTGTCACAAATTTTCAATTTGCTCATGAGTAGTGATGTACTTAAATTCACTTTACATGACCATGACTTCAATGCAGTAAAACTTCATCTTAATTTGTTTTATCATAACACACATATAGGGTTTTTTTCATAAATATTGACTCTTAACACCTCATGACTACAGGCTCAAGTCTTTCACCCTAGTGGGTAGCACTACTACATTTCGACCAAAAATATGACGGCAGTATTGTCGGATTTTCGACACTTCCCTGTCGCATGTACGACACTATTGATTTTTTTAAGCGTCGGAAACTTGTCGTCGGTTAAGCGACACCTCAGTTTACCGTCAGTTAAATGTAAAGCGTCGGTTAAGCGACAGCCTTTCTTCGACGGTAGTGAAATTTTTTTAAGAAAATAACCTTCATGCCGTCGGTTAAGCGACAGCAGGTCCGTCGGATAAGTGACGGTTAGTCAATTTTTTTTTTAAAAATACTGCATAAGAGCTTGAGAAACCGTCGGTTAAGCGACGTATATAAACATTAAGCGTCGCTTAAACGACATGGAGAGCCATCGCTTAAGCGACGGTAGTGAAGTTTTTTTATTTTTTAAAAATACTGCATAAGAGCTCATAGCTGGTTATGTATGCAAGCCCTATGCGAATAGTTTTCTGAGCTCATAGCTGGTTATGTATAACTCTGACTATAACACTTAATTATCTAAGTACTGTAGCACATCTTTATTTCCCCGAAATCTCATCATTTATCTGTTACTCTCCATGTCATCAACACATTATTGTGCATAATTGGTTCAGATTTATTTCATTCTGTGCACATACTCCTGTTTTTTGTTCTTGTCAAACACTGTCCTAAAGGTGTCCCATCCCACCTTGAGCAACATGCCCACTTGCCTGCCTGGATAAAATTAAATATAAACATCCATTCTCACAATTTGCATCTCTTAAACTACTCGAATTTTTCAACTGCAAGCTTCACCAGGACCAGCCAGTATTGAATAAATAGGCAAATGAATGAATAATTGAATTTAATAATGAATATATTCTGGTGGAATTTCCAAACCATTATGTGAACTGGATGGCTAGTCAAATCCAACCAATTGTAAAGAATGGCATGCCGCTATGTTTATTATTAAATTCTCTCTTCCCTAACTGGCCAACTACTACTACGGACTGAACTGCCGCACTATACAATTGGATCTCAGTCAGCTCTGTAGTGTAGTGAAGCAATGAGCCAGAGATAAAGATTTAGCCCCACTATCACAAGAATAAAGAATAACATAGAATAAAAATTACAAAAATATGGACAAGCGGCTGCCATTATAAATATCTTTGTATAATTGAAAGGGCCGGTTCCAACTTTGCCACACTGTTGAATTCCTCCCTGGAGTACTTCTTGTGGACAGTAATAAGCTTGCTGCTTCCTGAATTATGATGAAAGACCACCATCAACTTGGCACATTCTCTGCTTGGCATGCAAAACCCCAACAATGAATGAGAATAGTAACACAACAAGTTACAAAAAAGTTAAAATATCAGAACATTGAAAAAATAGGGAAGTGCTGCAGCTCACTGAAGTTGGTCTTCAGTATAGGCAGTGTAGCGCTCCATTGTCCTGTTCCAAGATGGAAACCTTCTGAGAGTGAACTGGCCAGTATATACTACAACAATTTCTAGCATGGAAGGAGGGTATCTCAACATAATATACTCCACAAGGCACAGTTCCACCAGAAAAAAGGACACCATCTCCAGCTACACAGGCACAGAAGAATAGTCACATCATAATATCCATTTACATGTAGCAAGAGAACATAGAAGATCATTGATGAATGAAATCCTAACATAGGTTATCTTCCAGGGCAGTAAGATAACATTGTCATCAAATAGATAACATCCAAGGCATGACATCAAATGGAGGGAGTATGCTATCACATCAACCCAAGCGCATGCATGCTAAAGCCAGAGTCTGGATTGGCAAAGACTTTGGTGTAGGCAATACCTTATAAACATGAATGACATGAGGCTTACATACTTGTTTATCAGCTTGAGCTGCCTTGAGAAATCTATTCAAGAAGACGTAAGGAGTTGGAACTGAGATATTAAATTGCAAGGCTCTGAGCATCGAGTTCTCCTGCAATAAAAAGGGAGTTATCTTGCATAATAGCGAACACAGTATTTTATGGATTTCAAGACAATGCATCAATAATTATACATACCATTTGCAAAACATCATTTCCTGTGTAAAAATGCTTAGAAATGTTCATAAAATCCTGACCACAAGGAACATTGGTCTCCTCGTATTTGGATGCCACAAACATGGCAGTTATCCCAACAAGCTGCAGCATGATTCTTGACAAGTCTCTTTGAGATGAAAGATATCTATCCATAAGATTGATTTCTAGAAACAAAGTTTCAGGCATGAAGCCATATTTCCAATGCACCTGCAGAAACAGGAACAAGATGGCATCAGTACTCACAATGGAAATAATTTTTTCAGAAAGATAAATATCACTCTATCATTTGTAGAACTATGGAAAGGGTACAGGGAAGACCTCAATAATCCAGTCTACCACAACAGCTCTCATAGTGTGATTTATGTCAGTTTGATGAGATATGTAGTCTGGAGGCACACAGCTAAGAACCTGCCATGAGTTCCATACTGTTAGTTATTCACGATCTCTTACGAAACTATTCCAGAACCTGTAGGATAGGGGTATCACTCTGTTATTATTCATATGGGGTTTTAATCTTAGAATATAATAGATACTATTTACGATATAAACATTCATCATAACATTGGTTCAGGCATAAGGAGTTTTGTGCAAATAGACGCATTTTGAGTTGAAAACTTGAATCTAATGGACAGCACTTGGCCCTAAATGACTTGCCCCTGTTGTTTCCCATTTCTAGTGGCCAATGTTCCTGCACTAATTGCTCGAACAATCCAAAATTCCACCTCATCATCTATAAGCTGTGTAATTCAGAAAAAATAATGTTGAAAAAACAGATCTGGCAGGGGCATAGTTAACAAGAGTTTAGAGAACGTAGAGCCATAATGCAACGGTGAATTCAAGTTGCAAATTACCCGCAATGTATCCCTCACAGAAGCATAAGAAATTTCTCCAGATCCTTTTGAAGCAAGATCAGCAAGAGACAGTAACCGCATTTTTGTTATGCAATCTTCATGGACTAGACCTACATTCAAAGAGAGAATGTGTAAGTTTTTAAACAACCAGAATGCATCTACATGGAACAATACAGAGCTATTGTCTCCAAGGTCAAGAGAGATACCATAGCTTTTCAATAATGCAGAATTTGCCGCTTGAAACTCCAAATAAGAATCTAATCCCTGAGTGAGGAGCTGTGCCATAATGTTCATTTTGGCCATACAGGGGAGCTATCACAGCTGGCACGATAGAAGGAATCATGACATGCCATGATTCCTTCTATCGTGCCATAATGTTCATTTTCTCCTTATCTCCATACTTTTGGGGTTCTCTTTAGCATTACCTGATCTCTCCATTAATTGTTGCATGTCATATAGAATGCAAAGAGCAAGTCCATGCTGAGGTGACCAATGCTTTCCACTGTAAAAAATGCGAAACATAGGTTCAAGAACACGGCGTACAGTAGTGGCCTCCTTTGCAAGTTTTGCCATATTTTGGAGACAAAGTTTAGACCAAACTTTGGGGTTCTCTGCTTCTTCCCCATAAGATTATTCAATAAATAGTGCATAAAAAGAACTGATGATGCTTAGAGAAAATAGTTAAAACCTAGAGCACAAAACAAAGGAAACATGATGATTTGCATACCTTGTGAGATTAAGTTCACCTTTAAAGTCCCAGACCTCCTTCCAGGAAGGAACTCTTCTAATTGCTCCTGTCGTTGCTTCAATATGGCCCTCACCTCTATGTGCTAGTACCCAATGATCATCAAAATTATCACTAATATGATTATCGTTATCCATTGGAAGCAATTCATAATTGTCCAAGGTCACTGCAACAATTTGAAAAGAATACCAAATGAAGAGAAGATAGCCAAAAGTTCCATCAATGTTATCAACCATAAATTTGCAAGTGCAAACGAAATATTTTTATTTAACTTGCATTAACAAATAATAAAAATGAAGAGAACGAACAAAATATCTTAAAAACCTAGAACATAATATAGAAGCATTAAGCTAAGCCATGTTTTTGAAAGCATCATATTACATTGGAACAGCCACAAGAAACAGCGTAGAAGGCTGAGAGAATGCCAGTAAAGAACTTAATTCATTCCGCAAAAATGCTACCAGGACCAAGGAAAGTTTTCCAGTTTTCCAAGGAAAATGATAACAATATTATAAAATATCTCTTAGGTTCATAGGAGTTATGGGGAAAATGGCAGCAGAAAATTTGAAACAAAAGATGGTAGACAGAAGGACAAAAGGGACAATCATATCATGATATGCACAGCATAAGCCAAAACCGAGTTTTCAAATAAAAAACGCCATCAAGACAAGAGAAATCGTATTGACCCAATGGAACTTGATCTCCAACAATCACTAATCTAATCACAACATAAGAAGAAATCTGGGAAAACTATTTTGCCTATGACATACAAGGGTGCCAAATCCAATAACAAGATTTGTGCTAACAAGGGCCATCTTCCACTAAAAAGAGAACCGTTAATGTTCTTGAATGAAGAACCATTATTGTTCTTGAACAAAGAAACACTATTGTTCTTAAATGAAGAACCATAATCCAATCCTTGATAATTACAGCCAGAAGGGCAACTGCGATAGAAGTTCCCAAGGGAAAATTCAGTCATGGAAATGCATCCAACCATGAGAAATAAATCAGTATGGAATTATGGAATTATGGAAAAATTGGTTACCATGTTTAACTGTTGAAGTCTGGGAATATTATCATCAAAGCCAGGGATGGGCAATAAATTATAATAATGACAAATTTTAGAGGAATTGTGAGCAAAGAAAACACAGGGAACCTGAACAAAATTTTTCTGAGCTCCTCATTGCATGGTTTCCCATCACATGTTCATCTAGGGAGTGCAGCTGTGGTCTCTTCTACCCTCTCTGTTCAGGGATTTTTGTATACAATTGAGCAATTTTTTAGAGGTGCCTGTCCCTGGTCCTGGTTTGTTTGCTTCAAATCATTTTCTTCAATCACAATAGGATGTTTACTCCCTTTATGACCTAAAACCTATTTATGTTAGCAGCAGATCAAACTTTCACATTTTTTATCATTTATTGTAAAGCTCTGCTGACAATGGACCCTTACATACATCACCTTCACATTGAAAGTTGAAACAATTGAAGGAAAAAGCGAATACCTGAAGATGGTGCCTTTCTAATGTAGACGGCACAGAGAATAGGGATACCAATGAATTCTTCAAATCTAACAGTTAAAGTCCCTCCATCAATAACATGTTCCAGGGCATCCATCAGAACAAGAGGTGTGTTTGAACCAGATCGAGCATAGATATCAAGCTCAGAAAAAATCTGCAAATACAATTTCACTAAATGAAAAGTTATCCGAAATGGGGTATCATGGAAGAAATAGTAATACATGTAACTGTAGATTTTAGTAATCTTACCTTATCTTCCTGCACAAAGACATCAAAAACTCGCATCCCTGTAGGGCCATTTGTGAAGACTATCTCTACGAAGTGAAGATCAACAAAGTAATCTCCAGCAGGAAGATCACCAATTATATACGAAAAGTTTCCAAACCTAGTTGTTTGATAGACAGATGGGCCTTCCTTTTCAACAATACCCTCCTCTGTTCTTAGCACATCTCCACCCACAAAATATAAATCTTGTTGAAAATCACTTCTCAGTGGCTGTTGCTCTCCAGCATCTATGCACATGACAGCATCGTCTACAAGATGTATCAAATGAGTAGAATGCATTATTGAAGTGTACAGCTGTGAAAAAAAAAGTTGAGGAAATAAACTTTCACCTTCTCATTAGCAGGTAACACCCATAAATTATTGCACCAAATAGTAATCTCATGACACAGTTCCTAGAGATCTAACCCTACATTATAAACTCTGCATCAAGGGTTCTTGACAAGAGAAAATTCGAGATCTGATTAAGTGAATGTTCTAAGGGTTTACTGCTGCTTTGGATTGACCTCCAGGGTTCTTGCTACTCCTTGAAAAAAAATACAAATGCCTATTCTTTAGAACTTTAAGGTATTTATATAACATCAAAATACTGTTAAAATAATTTCGAAGGAGATGACTAAGGGTCTGCCCAAGTATGAAAAAAAATGCCAAAATTTAATTTCCATGTGGTTGTGGGCAGGGTCCTCTGACATACTGTCTTCCATCTGATTAGCTTGTTGTGTTGGTGATGGTGTAGCCCCAAAAGCAGAATTTGAGTTTTTCAATCCAAAAATTGGTGGCTGAGGCATAGAAGAAATGTCTTTTGAAGCAAATGTAAATGTGCTAGGGGTGGTACCAGCTGATCCAAATGAAAATGTGGATCCAGATGGAGTGTTTCCTGCCCCTCCAAAAGTAAAGTGATCTATTTTTGCTGAAGAGAGATGTATGTATAGTGATCTATTTTTGCTGAAGAACATGGAAAGCCTGGTAAAAGAAATGAACTCAAGCAAGGAGGTTAACTTATCTATTAAAGAGCATCTACTTACAAGTGCAACTGATATGGTGGAATGCCTGAGAACGGATCCTAGTAAAGTCATTTTGCTTAAGTTTTATTTGGGGAACACTAAGGACTCATTGATGTTGAACCAATCCAACAAGTTCCAGGAATTTCTTGGAGGCAATGGTAACTTTTTGCCTTTAATTGATGCTTTGGATGGATGCCATAATGAGTCAGTGAATACAAAGGTACTACAGCTATTTGTTAATATTTTAACAGGTGATCCGAGTTATATTAACTTGAAACACACCTTGCAAGAAAATTTCTTATTGATGGATTCATCTTCTTTGGCTTCATGGCTGGAAAAAATGCTGCTAGGATATACTGCTCAATCAGCTGTAGGTAATTTGCCAACAGAAGTCTCTAATTCAATAAGAGATTTATCTATTGCTTTCATCAATGCTCTGGTATCACCTTCATCTGATTCAAAATCAAGAGAACTTTGTGATCACATTCTTGATGCATTGCTTGTGGGTCTAGAGAAGGCATTCCTGTCATTTGATGTTCCTACTGCGAAAGCATACTTCAATTTTGTATTTTAGTTGGCAAATGGTGAGTCCACAATAAATCCTATTATCAAGAGGGCATGTGATATGGTGGTCAAGTTGTCTGCCGATGAAACCCATCTGGAGGGTTTGAAGTTTGTCTTGGGTTTTCTGGTTTCTACACTGGGTTCGTATGGTGCTAACAAGCATGTTTCTGAAAAATTAACAGAGAAGCCTTGGTCAAACACTAGTTCTAACAATGATTCTGCTAGCTATAAGTTGAAGCCTAGTGTTCCTAGAAAGAACTCGGAGGCTTTGGTTAATCCAGTCAATCAGGGAGTCCATTCTAGTGCGATTGAGTGTGATGCCACATCAACAGATGATGATGAGGATGATGGCACATCTGATGGAGAACTGGCTAGTATGGATAAAGAAGATGATGATGAGAGTAACAGTGAATGGTCACTTGCATCAAAATTTTGTACATTCACCACTAGATGTTGATCTGTATGCATGGACTCCTTGGGTTTTATTATACTGCAAGATTTTATTTTGAATGAATGAAACCAATGAACCCTGAATTTCAATGTTCCACTTGGGGGATTGTAGAAGGATTGGTTTATGTACGATGTTGCAAGCATAGATTTCGGGACACTTTGGTTGAGGTGGCATTGTTGTAAGGTGGTTACTGTGTCAGTGATAGTATAGTTCGTCTCCATGATGAGAATATATATGTACCTGGGATTTAAAGGAGAGTCTCATGGCTTATCCATACTGACTTCCTCATGTGAAAACAAAACTACCAACAGATGGAAGGGTTGGAGAAAGCCAGATTTAGAGGAGAATAAGACTGTAGAAACTCCTGTTGCCTGCACACATCTCGTTTCAGAGCAGTAGCCAAAGCAGAAAAAGATGTGGAGAGTCATATGAAAGCTCTATGGACAACATACTGCTTAGTTTTATATGATAACTACAAAGAAAGGATGCACATGTTTAAGATGGATCAGTGAAGCTTATGACAGATGCTGAGCCTACCAAGGATCTAATGGCAAAAGAAACATGTTGCCAATATTAGATTATTTTTTGCATCTGATGGACCTTCTCACTTGAATCCTATTCTTATGACAGGAAAAGCTTTTCCAATATCGCCACTGAGGCTGTTGAGTGACTTCATGTCTGTTGAAAGCGTGCTAGTTTCCAATGTTTCAGTTTCAGATGTTACAACTGTAAATAAATAAACAAGTTATTGATCTAATTGCCATATTATTTGATTTTGGGTAATGCAGCTGAAGTCCATCTGAATGACATGTTTTCTAAGGTCTTGTCAGACTTTGGTTTTTCTTGACTTTTGGTCATTCGAAATGGGTGCATTCTATTGGTTACATTTGTCAGATCAAGTACAGAAGCAAATTCTGTTTGCATCATCTATCTTTTTGACATATGTGAGGTCTTAAGTTGGAACCAGGCATACAAGATATAATATTGTTGCCTGTGCATAGTTTCTTTCACAAGAACCTACTTACATTACTGTGAGGGATGCAAATGCAATTATCATTTCCTAGAAAAATACCTCCAAACCCAATATTACATCAAGATTTCCTTTCCTCCACCTACTATTCATGCAATCAGGGGAAGTGCATACAATTCTATATCCTATATCTTGTTTTTCTTTTGCATATAATTGAGGAAGTTACAGACACATTGATTGGAGATAGCAGAGAATTATTTTTAAGGTTAACCTAGGTTATTCTAGAACAACCATAAAACAAGCAGCATCCCTCTTGGAATACTCTGATTGTGACCTAATAGCGTAGTGACGGCCAATAACACTGACAATAGTTAGATACATCAATTGATGAATGGGATCTGGTTAGTTCTTACTGGATATTGTATGGCTTTAGCTCTGGTCCCAATAAATACACCTAGAAGTGTAAGAGGCACAGAGATGCAGAACCAGAGGGACAAAAGGATGAAGAAAAGGGAAATAGGGATAGCTCCTGTGCTGTGACTACCCCACAAAATAAAGTTCAATATGGTAAGGATTAAAAACACCATCCCAGGGAAGAATTGAACCCAGAATCCTCATACTCATGGACCAACACCTTAAATTTTAGGTGATTTATTATGTAGTAATTCTTATCTTGTCATAACCACCCACGGAGAACCCCGTCCATTTAATCACTGTCATTCTGTTGAGTGTATCTCATGACTGGGATATTGTCAAGAATCAGATTGACTTGGTAAAGATCATAAATCCTTTGCTTCAATACCTTTACTTGCTGTTCATTTAAGGGCTTAGTAGTGCAAAGATAAACAGACTCGTTCATATTCATATGAAATATATAAGGGGAGGACTCGATCTGGTCACCCATGACAAGCTCACCCAAATTCTCTACACTTTTTTTTGGGCCCTTTGGAAGGTTGACAGTAGGGTGGACTGTAATAGCTAAAGGGCAGCTCAGTCTCTATTGATGTCAGAGAGTTCACCTTCACAGTCAATTCTCCACCTTTAGGGTATGTGTGCAAATAGCTTCCAGGTAAATAAAACCCATTACAGACATTAGCAAATGAAAAAATAACAATAAACAGGATGCTAGCTATACTCATCTGTATGGATCTGCTCGCCATCGGAAAACCCATTTGGACCTGGGTCGATTTCGGATTCGCCCCCAACCCTGAATAAAATAACCTTGAAGATACTCGATCCGGGATCTTGGAAACCAGCTTTTCACAAACTGTAACAAAAACTACACGCCGACCTCGATCCGCAGCAGAAAAAGTCGATCGAAATTCCGAAATATAGAATTTTGCCCTTCCCCAACAAGAATACTAGAAATGAAGTAGAGATTGGTGCCATAATGTGATGCAAGTTTGGTGGTTGGTTCATCCTTAAACTATAGTTTTCAGTCATGAAAACTTGAAAGTGACTAAAAGTGTGTTTTATTAGGGTTATCCTATCCATTGATAAAGTTATGGATAATGTTTATGTTGGGAAATAAGAACTATATAAATTATGGGAGAAAATTGTATACACAAGTACAATATTTGTATGAATTGCAATATGATCATGCATTTGAATATATAGATTATACTAATTCATTTATTTGTTTTTCTTTGTATTTTTTTTAACTTTTGTCTAGTTGTAGCATTGTTTGAATTTTTATCGTCATCAATTTCTTTCTTACATCCATTGAGGACAATAAAGCTCATTCCCTTTCTTGGTGACCTCGAGATTCGGATTCATGTCTCCTCTTTCTCGATTCAATTAGACTTTTGTGCATGGAAGTCAATGGGAGGGGAGATGTTTCCTGAGATGTGGCAATAATAATGACTCATCCACTACCCTCTAGCACTAATGGAGTTACAATTTTTGAAGGTGTAGGCTCAAGATCATAAGAATCCTTTGTTGGATTTACCCAATGGTGTTTTAGTTGCAGGTCCAAGAGGGATTCTAAGCTTTCCTTTTGGTGTTGAAGATGATTTTTTACCACCACATATGACCATGATCAAAGAAATGTATTCATTAAAAAGCAATAAGTTTGTAGTCCAACTTTAATGGTCACATGCAAACACAATGTGGTCAAGAAGACTATGCTCAAATATGCATAAATGCAAACCTTGCATATGAAATGGAAGTATAATGATTAGTTTTTGAAGCCATGGAGATGAAAGTGCCTACATAATTGTCAACAATGGTAAAGGTTGTTAATGGCCAAACTTCTTAAGGAAGACTGAGCAATATGACTCATAGTGGAATGTATGGGAAATTCATATCAAGGTAGAAATTTATGGAAAATTCATGTGTGCATTATATGACTTATTCTAAGTTTCCACTCACTCAAGGCGTCGTCGCTTAAGCGACGCTTATGAGGCTATCCGTCGCTTAAGCGATGCTTATGAGACTAGCCGTCACTTAAGCGACGCTTATGGCCACATTTTCAAAAAAAAAATTATCTTTGTGATTTTTGGTAGTTTTAAAAAAGGAAATCCATGCACCGTCGGATTTTTCCATTGGATTTTGGATCGAAATGTAGTAGTGTAGCTTCCCAATCTACACTACTCCTTAGAAAGTAGTACTATCCACAAAACACATTTTACTTCTGAAGTACTCTCAGACATACATCTTGCTTCTGTAGTACTAGCCGCAACACACTTAGATTTTGTAGTACTAGCTGCAACACACTTAGCTTTTGTAGTACTAGCCACAATACATCGGTTATATTAGGTTAAAACAATAGCTTGATAACACAATCAAAATAGGTCTGCCATGGATCAAATACAATAAAGAGCCTATTCTAATGTACCTCAAAGGTACTCAATTATATGACTAGTAGTAAGAATAAAATACAACAGGTCTGCTCAAAGACCAACCAACTACTTACACATAGTAACATCCTCTGGATCCAATCCAAGATAAAGTTTATTTAAACTAGAAACCATGGATTTTAAATCCATCACATACAACATTATACAACAAAGGTGTAATAATTAACATGCAGAAATAAAGTCTTATCTTTTTCTTTCACTCTTCAACATTTGTTGTCGTGTTGAATCTTTTGGTATATGGATAATTTATCTGTGATCTTGCCATTCTCTATAATGTTCTTCAAGGCCTGATCACTTTCTCATTGATCCTTCTCTTTATACTGTAGAACCCAACTACCTCTTTGAGAGGTTTATCTATTCCCTGGAAGTCCACACTATAACTCTTTCTTGAGTATCAATAGTTTCTGAGAATTTGACTATGTCTATGCTCATGTGGATTCTCTCCACAATATATGACGTCCCCTTGATTCTTGAGTCATGTACCATGACTAACTAGTGGGGAATTTATCTTCTACTTCCTATGAAGACACTTCAATACTCCCTATAAAACTAGAGGAGTATTTATGTACTATACCAAGCTTGTCTCATACAAAGGCTTGGTGAGAATGGTGGCAATGTTTCTCATATGTGGATATGTATCATGTCTCAGATATAACTGACTAGAAACCTCATAAATCTTTACTGATTTTCAACGTGCTCTATCCAAATAAATGCATGATCTTTACTCAATCACTATAATAGTAAGATTTCATATATCTTTGAGACTCTATTTCATTGAACAAGACATATCTGAGTCCACATACACTTGTACCAAGTAGGTACCACAACAAATGCTATGTATAGACTAAAAATAACATAAATGATCCTCAGAACCATAACTAATCAAGTTCATCTCAAACTAAATTTTGAGATCTTCCAAATATGATCTAAACTTTAGATTTCTGTTCATATAGATGGTCATGGAATTTTAATCCATTATCCTAAAACTCTTCAGGATCTTTGTTGCACATTTTCCTTAACTAAGGAAAACCTTATCTGGTGACTGCCACACCTATAATCATAAGAATCATAACAATATTCTTGAATACTATTATGAGCTTCCTTCTGAATTATGAGTATCATGTAGGTTTCCCTTTTACTAGAGGTACATCAACCAGTTACACTGGTTCTTCATAAGCTAGCGAGACCACGGGGGGTTCATTCTGTGAAATTGTTACATAGCACAACCGTTCATAGGATATTAAAGAATATCCCTAATTTCAATCAATATTGGAAAATTCCTACTAAATTAGTAATGTTGAACGCCCCTCCCAATATACCTTTCCAATTAAGAAAACCCCTAGATTCATCAAATATTGTAGGTATCCATTTTTATCAACCCATTTTTAATACCCCCTTTATACCATATTTTCAAGTTGTAACAAATAGGATCCCTAACACATATTAGTATAAGAAAACAAGGCGTTACATAAATAATAGTATAATGCTAATAATGATCCCACCGGGATTGCATGGAAGACTAATCAATTTGTAGCATTGGATAGTGGAAGACCCAATGAAAAAGTAATGGGGAAGGAAAGTGCGTAAAAGGCAACTCAGTCAAGAGATTAATTTAACAAAGAATGTAAAATACTGATAGTCCAATAGTCATTGTGATACTTACAAAATATGAGAATTGTATATGTTTCACACCACAACATGCCAATTAACCAATTTTATATAATGTAAATACAAGTATAGCAATAGAGAGATCATGTTTCATATAATATTAATAAATTAAACTCCATAAAACTACAAAATTGAACTCCTTTCATGGATGGGCTTCCCTACATTTCATTGTATTTTATTTATTGAGACAATATGTGAACGAACACTTGATTTTCACTAAGAATAAACTAAAACAAATAAATAGTATTGATTCACGGGAAAAATGTATTAAGAAAATTTTAAACATGTTTTAAAAACTTGAAACAATCCATTGAAAAAAAGTTAAGTCCTAATGAAATATTTCTTATCCATTGTGCTAAATTTCCTCTACCTTTATTGACCATCTTGTATACAATCATTTTCTACATTTAACTTTACTTAACATTACATAAGAATCTATTTAACATAAACATTTTAAAAACAATATCATAAAAAATATATTAAAAAAAATCTATTTGACATGCACATACATAGTCTCTCTCTCTCTCTCTCTCTCTCTCTCTCTCTCTCTCTCTCTCTATATATATATATATATATATATATATATATAAAGCTAATATTTAAAAAAAAATAGTAATCGTCGAGGCTCCAATCAGTTCCTTTAATCTGCCCTAGGGGACCATGGATATTAACATTCCGAGACAAAATCTTTCATAGTTTTTCTTTGTTCTCTAGGAATAGGTCGCCAACAGGATTCGATGAGGAATCCTATAAGGCACAAACTTGTGTGAGATATAGGATCAGGAATTGGTGGGGATATAGGTGTCTATGGGTGGCCTCCAAATATATGAAGGATAAGTTATATATATGACTCCATCTCACAATTTGAATTTAATTCCTCATCTCACCCAAATAAAATAAACCCCAATATTTATATTGCTTTGTCAAATTAAAACCCCCCCTTGACCCCTTAATATGAGGAAATATATTTTTGATGTTGTTAGGAGTATTCAAACCCCCAATATGAATGGACGTGGTATTATATTTCCCATAAGCGAGACTAGAAACTCCCTCTCACCATGTAAATGTGAGAATCATAATCTGGGTTCTCAATCACAAAGATTTATGCTCATCTAGATATGAAGCTCTTCTTTGTCACTTGAATGTAAACAAGATAGAATACCTTCAGGAGTCTTCACATCTATCAGAATAGATTAAAGCCATATATTCTGTCTACTTCCTAAGAGGTATAGGAACCTCTTGAACTGTTCTCTTTCAGGCTCAACCATCGGAATGACTCAACATTCATGTCCTTCTTTACTTGTAGGTAAGGGTATATTAATTTTCCCTATAATACAAATTATTCTAATGGTTAGAACCATCAATTACTCATGAATTGTATTCACATGAATTACTCTTAATATACTGATAATGATTTACATAGTTATGTACAGATATTAAAGAACCGGTTTATCATAACCCATTCTAATCTTATTTACTGATATGCATCCCTATATCAGTCCTATATCAGTCCAAAAAATTCATTTTATGAAATAAATATACAACCATGTATTCATATCTCACGAGGTAAACATGTATCCTTCTATCTGGCCAATCATGTAAACATGTTCACAGCTTATGAAGCAATCATGCAGTCCTAAATCTCATGTCTTATGAATGATGTTTTCATCCTTATATCATTCCTACATAAGTCTTATATCAGTCCTATATCATCTCACAAAATATGGACTCTTGAGATTGATAACATGCCAATAAAGGCAAAAAGAACAATTTATATGCTAAACACAATTCCAAGTCAAGGAATACAGATTGTAATAAAACAAAATATGATTTTATAAAAGTATATGATAATCAAATAATCATGCAACCCAAAAAAATAATCATGCAACTCTGTATTTATATATTTATGAACAACCATAACATTCATATCTCATGAATTAATCATGCAACTCTATATTCATATCTTTATGAACAATCATGCAATCCAACATTCATGTCTTATGAAACAATCATGCAGCTCTATGTCCATATCTTATGAAATAATAATGCATGATTTATATTCATATCTTATGAATTTTATTTATTTACAAATAAAGGAAAGACAATCAACATATATGCTCACAATTTATAATCTCAGGAATACGAATCCCTATATGTTTGTAATGAAAACATTAAAAAACATATAGATATAAACAGTATATAATAAAAATGAAAGTACTTATCTTTTATTGTTTTGCGTGCTCCCTCTTGATCTCTACTTCCTTGCAGATATTAGTGGATTCCATCGATCTTGATCTATTTACAAATTTGAGTGCATGCAGGAGGTAGTGAATCTCTGCATGGAGAAACTGGATCCCATGCAACCTAGAGTGAATGCTCTTATTCAGGAAAAATTATTCCAACGATCATAATCCTCTTATTTGAATGAGTTAGGATCTCATTACACACAAGATCTATTGTAGAAGGATAATATCCAATACATAAATCCCTCTGTCGTTCAACCAATTCATCCAGTTTTGGAAAAATGACCATAACACAAATTTCATCTTCAAAGACCTGATTGTATCTCTCAAACAATTCGAATTGTTGAAATATACACGTGATTAAGCTAAAGTACCCCATTTGGGAAGTGGGTTTTCAACTGTTTTGTCTAATTCCTCAAGGATTGACAAGAACATCTCCATACAATTTGTCTCCTGAAAAGTGACAAATTCTCTTTAATTGGCCCTGCATTGGATAAAGACTCCTCACTCACTGAGGTCACATAGATATATATATTATTCTCCTCAACAATGCTTAACACATTTTCCTCTCATGTCTTGAAGTTGGATTTTCCTTCAAGTCGATCTTCCATTCAGACAGATATTGATGTCATTGCTTCAAGCTCTTTCCTCAATACTTCAAAATCACATAGGATTTAGATTTACCCTCGAAAAACCCTCCATTGACTCGAAGGATAAAAAACCCAACAAACAATCTTAGGTTATGATTGATAATCAACAGAGAATGATTACAACACAATAGCATAATGATTGATCAGAGAGCACAAGAGAAGAGAGATCAAATGGAACACTATACTAGTCTTTCTAAGTGCATAACACTTTAATAACAAGCTAGAAATCAATCATACAATGCATGTAGTGAATGTTTACATGCTTTAGTAACTTGTTAACAATGTGAACATTGTTACATCTTCAACGATGCGCCCCCCATTAACTCACTAATTTTAACTACCTCTAAATGAGTTGTTAACTGATTGAACTGAACTGAATTGAATGCAACTGCATGTAACTAAATGTAAATGAGTTGAACTGAATGTAACTGAACATAAGTAAATGTAACTGAACACAACTGAATGTAACTTAATAGAACTAGTCCTTCTCCATCGGTGTCATCTTCAACAACTACTTTGCATAAATTAAGGAGTTGATTCCTTAATTAACTAAAACTTGTTTTTATCACAACTAAGACTCAACTAATGTCTTATTAATTAGATTTCAATTGGAGGCATACATGGACACTTCGAATTCTCTCTCTCTATATATGTGCTCATATTAATTATCTATGCATGGTCCATATGTGTTTTAGTAATTAATCATCTATAAAATATCATACTCATAAGAATTGTTCTGAACCTGTGATCATATGTATTACCCCGGGTCATATAGTCGTATGTTGAAGTAAATAACTCTAGGGGTAGCTAATCCCTAAAGGACACTTGTAGCACATGGTGACCATGACTATCTATACATCACATAGTATATCCTTGATACTTAATACAACATAAGTTAGTGAACTTGAAACAACATAAGCTCCATGGAGAGGATCTTAACCTAATATGGCATAGATTTCAAACTTGATACAACACAAGTCTCATGGAAATGACTCCCAAATATGTACTCTTAATAGATAAATTCATCTCAACCCTAATATGACTCAAAAGAATGAATGGTTGATGTTGTTTTTGTTCCAGAATAACTGCTCACCTACTCAGATTGGATATTGTCTCTGAAGTAGTATTGTTAAAGCATGACTTTTGGAACCATGGTAAGAAATTGTACATAATTACCTGGATATACTAAATACCTATGTCCATCCACAACAATCCAAGATACACCTAATGAGATTGAAGCATTGTACAAAGGGTGTCAAAGGAATTATTCAAATGCTAGAAACAAGACATGATGGTGAAAGATGACTAAAGAATGGAAAATCAAGACACAGTGTCAGGATAAGCTCTACAGAGTATAAACCAAGGTTGTGAATATAATGAAAATACCTCCAACTTATAGAAATGGGAAGAATCTCGTCATGTGTTTGAACACAATTTTAAGGGACGTCGAAACCATAGAATTCATGGATTGTACAATCCAAGGTAGATCACATTGAGCTAAAATTTAATGCATGGGACAAAAGGTGATTTGGATGAATAATGATAAATACAAGCTACAATATGAACACACCACATGGATAACAGATCATACATGTCAAATTTTCCCATGCAAGCGAAAGGTTGGAAATATTTGTGAATTTATTGCAGGAAATAAAACACCTCGTATCTGTAGTTCAAGACAAGACCGCTTACAGGATGTAGTAAATTAGATACAATGCAGAAAAAATGAATAAGGAAAAAGAAGTTAGTCCAATGCATTTGAATTTGAGACATAATTGTTTGTGACCTAGAAATGAGCACTAATCTAGGGTGATATAGAAAAGCAGAAGGCCCCTTTTCCATTAATGTGAAAGGGGGAGAGAAGTTGAAAATAAGGTGAAGAAAATAGAGGAAGAAAGAAGATCAAGATGAAAGAGGAAGATCCAAATGATAGAAGGAGAAATGACAGAGTAAAGAAACTAGAATGGGTGAAAACTTGAAGTTGGGTAACACTTCCGTAAGAATCGGGTGCCAAACCAACATAGCGGGAATTATTCAGCCGAATAATTAAGTTATTCGACTGAATATTTATAGTTTTTCGGCCGAATAACTAATCCTTTATTCGGCCGAATAAAATTTAACGGTAACTGTTTAATTTGATGGAACAGATTGTCGACCGGTAATTTTTTTCAGCTATTCAATAATTATTTGGCCGAATAGTTGTTCGGCCGAATAATTTTTTATTATATAAGCTCAGCTACGGGCTCATTTTTGATGTTTGGCCTGCAGCGAGTTGCCATTGTCCGGCCACCCGTCGCCCCACTCGTCTCGTTTCGCCACACCGCTTGCCACCTGTCTCATCCCTGTCCACCTCACCCATATGTCTAACGTGTGTATCCACCATCTTGGCACCCTACATCATGGAGTTCTGTTTGGTGTTTAGGTCTGTTCGGTGTGGAGGGCGTGGAGGTCTGTTCGGCGTGGAGGTCATGGAGGTTTGAACCCACGTGGAGATATTTTCGTCGACGTGTACGAGGTCTTCTCCTGGTGTGGTTTTCTTGTGCTAGCTCTTGGCTGTGAGGTAAGCCATTCGAACTATTATACTATTATTATTAAGGGATTGTATAAATTGTTATGTGCTTGTTTCATATCATTTTAGCATTGACATGATTACAATGGTAGTAAAGGCAGAGTTGAACAGCTCTGCCCATTTGGGCAAAGTTGAATAGCTCTGCCCAGTTGGGCAGAGTTGAACAGTTCTGCTCATTTGCGCAGAGTTGAACAGCTATGCCCATTTGGGTAGAGTTGAGCTCTGCCAATTTGGACAGTTTGCCTACTTTAAATGATTTTATCTAAACAAAATTTAACATAAAAGTTGAAATCTTTTAATGTGTTTTCTGTTAATATATTTCTTGATTAGCTTATATTTATTCTAATTTTTACTCAGATATGAACAAATGGACAGAGCTGGTCTACTTTGTTCATTTGGACAGATTTGATCGGTCCTGTCCATATAGACAGAGTTGAACAGCTAAGTCCATATGGATAGAGCTGATCAACTCTGTTCATATGGACAGAGCTGATCAAGGCCCTATGTAAACAATTTATATGACAATTGAATAGCTCTGTCCATTTGGACAAAGTTGAATAGCTCTGTCTATTTGGACAGAGTTGAACAGCTCTATCCATTTGGACAGAGTTGAATAGCTCTACCCATTTGCACAGCTCTACTTATTTTATACGATTTTAATTAAATAAAATTCAATATAAAACTTTAAATCTGTTAATGTTTTTTTTGTTTCTATATTTTTTAATTAGCTTATTCTTGTTCCCAATGTACATGAAATTTTACAGAATATTTAGACAGCTCAGTTTAAAAAAAGTCCATAATTTTTTAATTAGCTTAGTTTTATTTTCTATGTACATAAAAATTTATAGAATATTTAGAGAGCTCTGTCCAAAAAAATCCATGGTTATGTAGGCTTAAATAACTACACCGGTATGTAGCATCTTTAAATGATATTTGAGACATATAGACATTTAAGACTATACAGGTTGCAGCTCTGTTCAAATGGACAGTTTTGATCAGCTCTGTCCAAATAGATAGTTCTGATCAGCTCTGTACAAATAGACAAAGCTGATCTGCTCTATCCATTTGGACAAAGTTGATGAGCTTTGTCCAAATGGACAGAGTTGAACAGCTCTGTCCAAATGGACAGAGTTGATCAAGCCCCTAAGTAAACAATTTATTTCTGTATGTTTTTTCGTTGGTAGGGAACATGATTTCAAAACTTTTTCATTTTACTACCATGTGTTACGACTTCAGCTGTAGTGTAATAACTATATAGTTTTGTTCTTAACCTCTACTATTTTCTCTAGTCCATACAAATAATAGCTGAAGTATAAGTCTCATGCCACATTATGAGTATTTTAGTCCATGATGCATTGTATTAAGTAACATTGCCATTTCATGCTTTTCTGAAACATAGAGAGAAAATGTTAGATAGATAAAGGCAAGTTTATGTGTATGTAGTCAGTCACTAGACGCTTCATTTCTTTATACAACTAGAGGCACTAGGATATATAATTCATTGTAAACACTCTAGAGCCTAGAAGAAGGGAAGTGGAAGTATTTAAAGATGATAAACGAAGAGAAGACAAGCAATAATCTAGAAATACTTTCTCCCTATGAGATTCAGGGATGAGCTAACTGATTCACCTACGATTTAAGTTCAGTTGAAGAAAAAGAAGCTCTATGTATATTTAATAGTGATGCTTTCACTAACAAGTCTATAATGACTAGGTAGCTAGTAGCCAGTAGTAGTGTGTTTCCTTAGAGTAGGTAAGTACTTACACTTGCCTTAGACTATATTTTATACTTAGAAAAATATAGTTCTTGCACATGTAGTTAAAGGACTATTAAATAATATTAGTGATATCTAGGTTTTTATTGAAATATTAGTTTTTAAAGTTGCTAGGTCATTGAAGTTGATTAATTAACATGTAGAAGGTTATGCCCTTAGTGATTGACATGTGTTGGGGTCAAAATGTTATACAACACGCTTAGCAACCATCATATACCATTGTATTTAGTGGATTTAGGGATCTTTCTTATCACGAAGAAGCTTCATTGTCTTTATATAAGTTATTTTTTCATACCACCTTTCAAATTTTCTATTTATATTACATTGAAATCTTAATTTTAATAGTAGCTAGATATTTGAAGTTGATTAATTAACATATATAAATTGATATATGTGTAAATTTGTAGATATCATATCCAATGGAGAGAGAGCCACCTTTGAGACAGAAGCGTAGGAGGTCATCACATTCATCGGGAGTTGGTGTCCAAAATGAAAATCAAAGATTGTCAACTTCACCTCGAGACTCAAGCCTGTTGTATAGTTCACATTCATCTGATCATCGACGTAGTGATAGTGGTAGAGATAATTCCCCTTTATCATCTATGGGTGAACATGGATCTCGACCTTCTGTGCGGGAGACAAGTGTGGAAGCGGAGTAAGGCTCGCAAGAGGCTCGTCATTATACACATAGTGGCGAAGGTCAAGCAAGGACGCAATATGTCCAGCTAGCTGAGGGTTGTATGCCCATTAAGACCTATCCATTAGATTTACCTGATGAGATTCCATGGGAAAGTGGGCTTCAACAAACAACTCTTGAAAGTTGTAGGGCTCACTATGACAAGCTGCAAAATGATCTTTCTAGTTTGGATCTCGCTCCAGAGAACAAACAAAGTATAGAGATGGTTTTGTTATCTTTACAAAAATTCATTGAGGTATATGAGGATCTTGGACCAACAACAGATGGTTTTGTTGCCTTGATGCAAAGAAGAAAGGCAGAAGTGATGGGTCCAAATAAGTGGGTTGTTGTGAAGGAAAGGGTGACTAAAGAACAGGCCAACTCAATGTTCAACTTCAAAGAGGGCCTAAAGAGGAAAGAATTGAAAGTGCAATATTTTAAGCACCCTGAACTTGCACATTTTTTATATGATCGGTTTCTTGCGACCTATGGTTGGTTGCCATGGAACGATGAGGTTCCTAATTATTTTGCTAGTTTTTTTTATGCTGATTTTTTTTTAGGAATGAAGCCAGACTATAGTGGTATTCATTCTGAGTTTTATGGAGTTGGAAAGGGGAGGATATACAATCGAAAAGGTGCCCTTAGAGATCCTAGTACTCTCCAACCTCCACCTCCGATATCTCGTCCACCTAGGCTTGTGACTTATAAATCAGAGATGAGCCCACATCACAATTTGGGACAACTACAAGGCATAATGTTGCCGAAGGTTTGACTTCGGCTTTTGTAGGAGTTGATGTTGGATTGAGTCGAGAGAAGGCTCATGCCACTATTCGACAAAATTTTGTATACAAAATGGAGGATGAGTTGGATTGTATGGGCGTTGAAGATTTAAAGGCCTATGCGAAGCTTTGTTGTAATATAGCTTCGGATCGAATATCTAATGACACCTCAAGCATAGGAGAGGTTTGTGTACTTTCAATCCATTATTTTTTTTATTCATTATGAATTAAACTTTTAGTTACATTATATCTATGTATGATAAATTATTTTTTGATGTATAGTAATAAATACATTACATAAATGTTTATGTTTTCAATTTTCTCGATTGTTAAATGAACATAATTTTAGAGTCTCCACTAGTCAAAATGCTGGAAATGTAGAAGAGCATATTGGAGAGGTATATTTAAAATTTACAAATTTATATTTAAGTTTGAAAGATATTTTTTTTTTGTTTTTAAATTTAACTATGTATCTTATTGTTAATTTGACTTATTTATGCAGGTTTCATTAGATTCGAACTTTTTAGATGATTTTCCATCTATTGTGAGCTATTTTTTTATTTTTTTTTAAGCTTAATATTTTTTACTTTTACTATGAATTATTTATTAACAAAATTTAAATTTTAAGGGAAGAGAACATATTGAAATTAGAGATGAAGATATAGGTTCTTTGATGGATGTGGATATTGGCACCGAGGTAATTTTGTTCATAATTGAATTGTTTTTTGATATATATGTTTAAATAGTTTAAATAATGTTTGACATTTGTAAATTGTTTTTATATATGTTGAAGCTTGGGTATCTTTGATCTTTTCGAGGCAAAGGAAAGACTCCATTGGACGATAGTGTTGGAATTGTAAGTGTAATATTTTATTTATTTTTATATCGTTTAAAATAGTCTAAATAATTTGTATTATTTATAAATTGTTTTTATATATGTTGTAGCTTGGGTCTACTCCACCTTTTAAAGGAAAAAAGAAGACTTTGTTGGATGATAGAGAATTGGAGGTAATTTTGTTGATAATTGAATTGTTCTTCGATATATTAATTTAATGTTTTAATGTTTTGATTTTGGTTTAAAGATTTTTAAATAATTTATGTTATTCATAATCTATTTTTATACATGTTTCAGATTGTTACGAGTCCAAGGGAAACGAGTCCAAGGGAAGACCCTGGTTGAGGATAGTGGTGGACTTCTATTTAGATAATTATTTACATTGTTTTTTTATGTAGATATATATGTTGTAGTTGACTTGGACATGGAGGAGCTTAATTTTTGGATTATATACATGTATATTGAACTCACATGTACATGATTTGTTTTTGGATTATATACATGTATATTTATATTACATGTTCGTGATTTTTTTTTGGACTATATAAATGTGCATTGACCTTATATATTGTTTTTGGGATTATATACATGTATATGTAAAGGTTAGGAATGTTAAGAAGTTTTGATAGGTGCAAATATATGAATGTATGTAATTTATTAAATTAATGTTTTTTGTTGAGAAGTTGAGAGTGATAGATATGTAATAAAGTTTTGACAGGTGCAATCTAATGTTAGGAGTGAATGTTTTGATAAGTGCAAGCTAATGTTAAGAATGAATATATGGAGAATGGATATGTAAATGTTAATGTTATGAATGTTAGGAAGTTTTGATAGGCGCAATGTTAGGGGTGAATGTAGGAATGGGGAATGTTAAGAGTGAATGTAGAAATAGAGGAATGTTAGGAGTGAATGCTTTGATAAGTGCAATCTAATGTTAAAAATGAATATATGGGAAATGGATATGGTAATGTTAATATTATGAATGTTAGGAAGTTTTGATAGGTGCAATGTTAGGGGTGAATGTATGAATATGTTAGGAGTGAATGTGGGAATTTTAGGAGTGAATGTTTTGATAGGTGCAATGTTAGGATTGAATGTGGAAATAAGGGCATGTTAGGAGTGAATGCTTTGATAAGTGCAATCTAATGTTAAGAATGAATATATGGGGAATGGATATGGAAATGTTAATGTTATGAATGTTAGGAAGTTTTGATAGGTGCAATGTTAGGGGTGAATGTAGGAATAGGGGAATGTTAGGAGAATATTAGGAGTGAACGTTGAAATAGGGGAATGTTAGGAGTGAATGCTTTGATAAGTGCAATTTAATGTTAAGAATGAATATATGGGGAATGGATATGGAAATGTTAATGTTATGAATGTTAAGAATTTTTGATAGGTGCAATGTTAGGGGTGAATGTAGGAATAGGGGAATGTTAGGAGTGAATGTGGGAATGTTAGGAGTGAATGTTTTGACAGGTGCAATGTTAGGAGTGAATGTGGAAATAGGGGAATGTTAGGAGTGAATGCTTTGATAAGTGCAATGTAATGTTAATAATGAATATATGGGGAATGAATATGGACATGTTAATGTTAGGAATATGAGGAATGGTAGAAAGTGTTGATAGGTGCAATGTTAGGAGTGAATGTGGAAATAGGGGAATGTTAGGAGTGAATGATTTGATAAGTGCAATCTAATGTTAATAATGAATATATGAGGAATGAATATGGAAATGTTAATGTTAGGAATGTTAGGAAGTTAATGTTAGGAATGTTAGGAAGTTTTGATAGGTGTAAATATATGAATGTTTGAAATGAATGTTAGAAAATGTTAGGTGCAAATATATGAATGAATCTTAAGAAAGGTTAGGAATGTTAGGAAGTTTTGATAGGTGCAAATATTTGAATGTAACAATGAATATAGGGGAATGTTAATTTTAAGAATGAATATATGGGGAATGTCATGTTAGGAGTGAATGTGGATATGGGGAAATGTTAGGAGAGAATGTTTTGATAGGTGCAAATATATGAATGAATGTTAGGTAGTTTTAATAGGTGTAAATATATGAATGAATGTTAGGAAATGTTCGAAATGTTAAGAAGTTTTGATAGGTGCAAATATATGAAAGTTAGTTAATGTATGATTGTATATGTAGTGTTGAGAACTTGAGAATGTTAGAATTGTTAGAAAGTTTTGATAGAAATATTTTTTATTATTAAGGTAAAATTAGCAACTTGATTCTGAATTTTAATATTTTTTATACTAAGGTAATATTATCAATTTAATTGTTATATGTATTTTATGTTTCTTACAAGAAAATAAAATGAGCACTACAAAAAAACAAACTACAAACAGTATTTCTATATAACCCCCCAGGATTTAAAGAAAGGTGATGAAATGGGTAATGAAAAACAAAAAGAAAGACATGTAGAGTTACAGGGAGAATTCAAAAAGTTAAGGCCTTTCATGTTTGATGGAGAATTTGAGGAAGCGATAGAATCTTGGTTGTTAAATATGCTCCATGGTTGAAGGAGGTTAAGAGTGTCAGTAGCATATGTAGTAAAGAGTTGAGTTGGAAATTTTTTTTAAAATTATTGAAAAATTGTATATGTCAGAACGATATTATGATGAGAAAGCTCAATAATTCAATGATTTGAGACTAATATTGTTAACCATGGAAGAATTTGTAACTGAGTTTGTAAATTTACAACACTATGTATCATATCTAAGAGTTGAAAAAACTAAGGAATACAGTTTTATCAGTGGTTCACCCCTAGTGTATAAGGAAAAGATTGGGTTTGAAATTCTTCAACAATGGATGAAGCAATTAGAAAGGCCTAGTTGTGCTACCATTTGTTTAAAAAAAATCCAAATTGAGTAGAAGTTGAAAAAATAAAAAAAAATTGAAAAGATCGATCAACGTAGGAAAAAATTAAAAAAATTGAAAAGATCGATCAACGTAGGAAAAAATTTAAATCCCTAAAGGAGACTTGTAGCACATGGTGACCATGACTATATATACATCACATAGTATATCCTTGATACTTAATACAACATAAGTTATTGAACTTGAAACAACATAAGCTCCATGGAGAGGATCTTAACCTAATATGGCATAGATTTCAAATTTGATACAACACAAGTCTCATGGGAATGAATCCCAAAGATGTACTCTCAACAGATGAATTCATCTCAACCCTAATACAACTCAAAAGAATGAATGGCCGATGTTGTTGTTGTTCCATAATAACCGCTCACCTACTTAGATTGGATATTGTCTCTGAAGTAGTATTGTTAAAGCATGACTTTTGGAGCCATGGTAAGAAATTGTACATAATTACCTGGATATACTAAATACCTATGTCCATCCACAACCATCCAAGATACACCTAATGAGATTGAAGCATTGTATAAAGGGTGTCAAAGGAATTATTCAAACGCTAGAAACAAGACATGATGGTGAAAGATGACTAAAGAATGGAAAATCAAGACACAATGTCAGGATAAGCTCTACAGAGTATAAACCAAGGTTGTGAATATAATGAAAATACCTCCAACTTATAGAAATGGAAATAATCTCGTCATGCTTTTGAACACAATTTTAATGGATGTTGAAACCATAGAATTCATGGATTGTACTGTTAGTTTTTCAACATTTAAGCTAGCATTATAAAAAGATCTTTTCACTGAGAGAATAACAAGCACAACATTCACATAAGCACATCACAAGAGACAAAATATTTTAGGAGGGGAAACCATAAATGGAGAAAACCCCTCAACTTCCTCTAAGATAGTATCACCACAAGATGTGAACCCAAAACAGTAAGATGACCTCCCTTCACAATAGCAGCCTTCTGTCTTCTGTAAAGCACAAGAATTTCCTTCTCCAAAAGTGCGCCACACTTGAGAGAGCAAGAGAGCTAAGTCACAAGTGATAAATAGAGAGACACACACTCTCTATTTATATTAGTCCATTCACTTAAGTTGCCATTTCACACGTAGGCTCAACCCTAATAAATATTACCCGATCCTACACCTTAATTAGTGTATAATAACTCAAGTGCCCCAAAACTGTGGGGACTTACCTAATGACATGACTTGATTACATTATTAATCCTCCCGATCGGAACATCGGGGCATGACCACATGACTCAAATGCATAATAGAAACATCCCGAAATAAACATTGGGTTACAATATATGAAATACATAGAAGAATACATTCCGAAGTTACATATACATCAACATGTACAATCCAAGGTAGATCACATTGAGCTAAAATTTAAGAATTCTTATATTTGGGTTTTTCTATCTTCTGATATTGTCTTATTGACAGAACTATTATGAATAATTTTGTGGGGATTTCTCCTTTATGGTTTCCCCAAGGAAAATCTTTGTGTCTTGTGTATCTACTCTATCTTATGCATCTTCTTGTGCTTGTTATTATTTTAGATAAAGATCCTAATAAATTTGAATAAGATTAGAAAAAATAACTTAGTATCAGAGCCTCTCTGAAAGAAGGCACTCTGTAGTAGTGGAAACTAGGGATTCCTAATTCAAGGTCTTATCTCCACAGATCATCAAGAAAAGAGGGTTCAGCTAAATCTACTTCCTTAGCCATTTTTTCTGCTACGGGAAATTTTTTCATTGCGCTCTGCATCTAGTTCACATCTGCTTCAAATGTGCACAGCTCCTTTATGACTTTCTCTAACTTTGCATCATCTATGAATGCTTCCCAATCCTGCGATACTTGGTCAATAGCTTTAGCACACACTATTTTTTCCTCTTCAATATTATGCACAGCTTCCATTGTTGTGTTACTTCGTTCCTCCAACACCTCAAGGGGTGTGCTCAGTATTACCTACTCCTCCATCTCTGGGATATTCTTTTGGAGGTCTTCTATGATTTTTCCAAGTCGATCCACCTTGGCTTCTGGCCCCATTTCTTCAGTTATTCCTTCCTCTGCAAATTTTGTACAAGAAAGGGATATTGGCTTGTCGAGTCTATTTTGATTCTATTCCCATGTCTTTGTATTTTTCTCAACCTCTTGTACTGATAATTTCATCTTCTTAACACTTTCGTTTGAGGCCTTCGCTTGCTTAACTAGTGCTCATTCTCACACTTTTATCTCCGCAATTGCAACACTCTTCAACTATTGCCTTAGTCATAAGTTGCAATTCATCACTGTCTAGGATGATGGTATTTGCACTTCTATCATATTTTCTCTTCTTCTTCCTCCTAAACTCTACCTATTCAATCACAAAGTCTTGTCTTTTCTTTTCTATCTCCGGGTCTGTCGGATTTGAATTGGAATGCCTCTTTGTTGGGTTGGAATCCTCCTGCAGTTTTTCTTCTTCATGTCCTTCATTTGGAGGTGGTGGATCCTCTTATCGTAGTTGTTCTTATTCTTCTACTAGTTGTTCTTTTATCACCGAGACGCACAATTCCATCGTTCATTCCTTAACAATTTCTTCAACATCTTTCTCTGATATTATGATTTGTGTTGCCAACCATTGGCGGTGTGGGTCCTAGCATGGTTGCATGTTGACATGGTGCATGCCACTCTCAAATATAAAAAATTGTCAAAACCATTTAACAGTGGCATCATTCAACCTGTATTGGTTCCTTATCTGGTGCCTTATATCCTCCCCATGCATAAAGAATTTAATGTTATTTTCTTTCTGTTGTGACTTTCTATTCTTGTCGAACCAAAGGTTTTGGTATCATGCTCCTCTGTAGTGTAGCGACAGATATACCCCTTAGTATTTCGGTGGATCGAACCATGCCATGAATGAAATTAATATTAATAGCGAGGAGTAAAATGTATTACCCTCCTCCTACGTCTCAATGGAATCTTGCAACAATTCATTTAATAAGAACTATGACCAATTGATCTAAACTCCCTTTGCATAGAGTTCAACCAGGGTGATTGCACCCACAGTACATTGGGTTGGGCCCATCTTGCGCATTATGTAACAAATATAAAATACAATATTAATTAGACTATTAGGTTACTAGTGAAAGGGTGTAAACCTTAACTATGTTGGCTCAAGCCATATAAAAGGCAAGCTTATTGTAAATTTTATCCATCATCCAATATATTATTATTATTCATATTTCATTACTACAATGATAGTTGGATTCGACTAATGGACAACCGAATTCGGTTGCTCCATTTGGTATCAGAGCTCAGATCTGGCTCCTTCGACTTGAACACGGATTCAGCTCCTCCAACACTAAGCTCGGATTTGGCTCATCATTTCTTTTCCTCATTTTATTTCCGCTACTTACTCCTCCCTCCCCATTCCTGCATTCTTCCCCACACCCTCACGCACCTCCTCTTCTTTGTACATACACAATTCTCTTCATGCCCAATTCCTTCCTCTATGCTCCCATCTTTGCCTACACCTTCTTCTCTACTCAAAATCTTCCTATCCATTCTCCCTCATTTCACACCCAATTGTAGCATGCTCTTTCCACTACTCCCCATCTTTGCACTATCCTCGTGTTCTCTTCCCAGTTCCTTCTCCCTCCACACCGTGCGTGACATCCCTACCCCGTGCAACCACATATCACCATTGCCACTTGCACCTCCCTCTCCCACACACCCTAGTACATCCTTCCACTTACATTACCCCTCACTGCTAGCATACCCTCTCTCCCATGCACCCCAGTCCATCCTTCCACTTACATTACCTCTCACTACTAGCATACCCTCTCTCTTGCGTGAGCCCACTCATTTCTATTCCCGCCACTGCTCATACCCCCCGCACACTCTTTCCCTTACACACCCCTTCCCCCACTCTTCGTAACTCTCCACTATTTTTTTCTAAATCCATCGCCCACTTCTTTTCCCACCCTGCACTCCATCGCAGGACCGTCTCTCCTTCTGCATAGCCTTACGCCATCTCTAGCTCCCTCCACCAGCAACAGTCTCCATTCCTTCCAATCGCAGTGTCCACTGCATTTCCATTCTCTCCTCTCATCACCATTCTTCCCTGCACACCAACCCTGACAACCTCCCATTCCACGTTCTCCCTTCTCTCATTCGCGTTCTCCATCCTCTCATCCTCTGTGCGCATTTCTCCTCCACGTGAACCCTAACCTGCAACCAAAAAAACAACCAAACAGTATTAATAAAAATAGCATATTATATATAATAATGATAAATTATTATTATATTATAATATTTATTTAAAAAAACTATTATATTATAATATTTATTTAAAAAAACTATTATATTATAATATAGTTTATAATATATATATATATATATATATATATATATATATAATAATATTAATTAATTAATTAATTAATATATTATTAGCCAAAATAGCGTGGAAATACACACCTCCACATACAAGACCATGGAGAAACTGAAAGAGAAGATTGAAAAAATGGAGAAGGACATCAAGTCCCTTGTCGCTAACCAATAAGGCTTGAAGGAAAGTATGCAAAATAACAATACATTACTCAAAAACGATCTTGTTTTGGTACTAGAAAGAAGGCTCTATGACAAACTTGACATCCTGAACGAAAAACAAAAATACATGGATGACAAAATGAGTACCATAACGCAAAACATAAACACCTTAACACAAAACATGAGCACCATGACACAAAACCATAATACATTAATCAAGATGTTACAAAGGCTCATACCCAGTCTAGGCCAAGTCAGTGGTCCACACATGCTAGATGCCTCATTTCATGTTGCCACCTAGGAAACAATCACAAAGAATCAAGAAGAATTGCAAAAAGAAATAAAGATTAACAATGCGACGCTTAAGCAAGAGATAGAAACACAAGTACTGCCAAATATGGAGGCACGATTAAACACCAAAATAGACTCTATAAGTAAAATAGTAGAGAAAATAAAAACTAAAAATCACCACCAACAACGAAGCAATTCAAATATGTCACTTTCATCATCCAGTAGTTTCGAGCCACCATCAAACCATAAGGCAAAAATAAATCAACGTCGTCCTTACAAAGTGTACCCACCTAAGGAAAAAATAGAGTTGTCGAAATACAATGGGAGTGAAGACCAATGCGTTGCTTGGTTAAACAAAGCAGAAGAATACTTCGACATTTACAACATTCAATCTGACGAGGAGAAGGTGAAATATGCATCAATGCATATGGAAGGGTACACCTATAATTGGTACTTATGGTGGAAGAGAGATAATTTTACCTACACCTAGAACTTCTTCAAAAATTATTTTTTTAATAGGTTTCAAGGAATCAAAGAAGATGACTTTTTTAGTAAACTTACCAGACTACAACAAGTCAGAAACGCTGAGGAATTCACTCATCAATGGGAATCCTTATCAACATGAGTATTTGGGTTGTCTGACAAGAAAAGACTCGAAGCCTATTTAGGAGGTCTTAAACCACACCTCCAAAAAGAGTTAAAGTTACATGACATACCTAACGTAGAAGTAGCAAGATGTAAAGCAAAAGCCATAGAACGCAAATTGGAAGGAATAAAAACAAAAGGTGATAGCCATTATCGACAAGAAAAAGAGACACAATGTAGGTACTGTGAAGATACTTGGTCTCTCGACCATCAATGCCACAAACCTCAATCATACGCCTACGAAATGGAAAATAGATCAAAGTCATCTAACGGTTACTCTGATAATAAAAAGAAAAAGAAGAAAAACATATGTCGTTGATGTGGTGATGATTGGACCCTTGGTCATAAATGTACGAAAAATGAGACAATACAGTGCAAAATCATAAATGGAAAGGAAGTGCAAGTCTCTCCACAAGAGACCACATCTGATTCTACTACCGACACTGAGTCAGAATAAAGAACGACACTAGGAAAATACTTAAGCTTTGAGGACAAAGCTTCCTTAAAGGGAGTGGCAATGTAACAAATATAAAATACAATATTAATTAGACTATTAGGTTACTAGTGAAAGGGTGTAACCCTTCACTATGTTGGCTCAAGCCATATAAAAGGCGAGCTTATTGTACATTTTATCCATCATCCAATATATTATTATTATTCATATTTCATTACTACAATGATAGTCGGATTTGACTAATGGACAACTGGGTTTGGTTGCTCCACATTAACTTAGAGGCCAATACCTTCGCAGCAAAGTGAAGGGTTTAATCATTGATGGAGGATATCATATATCCTCTGTTCTCTCTTACTATGTCATACTTCTTCTTCTTCTGCACAGCTATCGACACTTCTTGATCCTTCCTTAGAAGAGGTGTTGGGTCAATTCCTTCAAATGGTATACCTGCAATGACTGCGATAATTTCCACATCTAAAGATATAGGCTTTCCAAGCCATATGAAACCACCATGAAAGAATACCAACAATTTCTTAACACAAGTTTTTCTCGGTATGTTGCAGAAAAAATATGGCATATATAGCAACGCAGTATGCCAAACTGATCCAGTCCTCTAGCCCACTCCTTTGGGACATATCACTTTAGTGCATATAGGGTGTCTTGCACTGTCACCATATAGTTCTCACAGTCCAGGTCTAACTACTTCTTTGTATCATGGTAAGCAAAAGTTAATTTCCACAGGTTCAGTAAGATATCCTTTGTAACCTTCACTTCCTTTGGCACTAGTGGTGCTATCAGCAAGACCCCTGTTCACTTTGGGATTTTTACTTTCGTTGCATCACTACGTCTGGGAAGAATGTAAGGTGGTAGCAAATTTCTTGTTTCAGAATCTTCATCATCCCATGGTCGTCACACTGGGGTCATCGATGCTTTTCCCTTCCTCTTCATGCTACCATTGTGCTTTCCCCATGTGGTTCCAGATGGACCTAGTTTGTTTGCATGCACTTTTTCAGTCACCCTAACTATATTTGTGTCCCTAACTGGATTGGTCTGTTCAACAGCTGGTGTGGTTTGTGCAGTAGCTGGTGTGGTTTGTGCAGCAGCTGGTGTGGTCTATGCAGCAGCTAGCGGAACCTTCGCCTATGTTGGAACATAACCAGAAATATCCTTCATGACTATCATAGGTGATGCGGGCTCAAACTTAGATTCACCAACTATATTGGTGCTGGAGATGGAAAAAACGATGCTACGAATAATTCACTTCAGCTCTAAGGGTTTCAGACAACAAAAACTGTTCCCTCTTGCAATAGAATGAAATGAAATTGGGAGTGAAGGATGTTAGCATACAATGATTTTCCATATTTGTTCTTCGCACACGTTGGCAAACAATAGAAATGAATCCATCCTTTCAGGCACATGGGCCTACCATCTGATTCATTTAAGGAAACTTTTATGTTTGTCTCCAATTACATGTCATGTTGAATGTTATTTATTTCCATAAATTGGGTGTGACCAAAAAGCACGCAGCCATATTTTCTTGGATGTGGTGAATTAATGACCTCCATCCTGTCACATATAGGATTGTGGTATCTAACACGATCGTGTAACACTCCTTGCGGCTTAATTTTTATCTTTGCTAAAGCACCTTTCTTACAACAGTGGCGCAATTCTTGCAAACAATTTTCTTCCTTCAATGGGGTTCCTTTCTTATGACAAACCAAGTGTCTTCACTCATAATTTTGACCCTCTCCAGATGCCAACTCTACGAAACTTCACTTCTTGATGTGGCAGACTAGCATCCTACGACCATAATTTTGGCTTATCTGTCTTTCTTTTCTCTCTTTTATTTTTATTTTCTTTCTTCTTCCTATTTTTTTATGTGACCAAGTCACAACTATCATAATATGGTTCCAGTCAACTTCCATTGACCATTCCTCTAACTTGTGTCCCATCTAATTTTTGTAGTTTCATTGCTCCTTCAACAGTGATCTCTTTGACAATGTACGGTCCTAACCAATGAGTTTTTAACTTTTCTGGGTGCTTGAAGAATTTTCTATCATACAGAAGAACAAGACCTACGACTTGAAATTTCTTGTTCTTAATGTGTTGATCATACCATACCTTCTGTCTTTGCTTTTCAATGTTTTGATAAAACCCTGCGACAAAATGGTCTTCTTTCAACTGTACTAGTTGAAGTGATCTGTCTTTGATAGCATCAACATGTGTCATTTCGGTGATCGTGGAAATTATTAGACTCGATACAATGTACTCCATAGACATGATAGCTTCTTGATCATATACCAACCGAAATGGATTCTGACCTGTCAACTTCTTACATGTCATGTGATATGCCCATAATACTGTGGAAATATTCTGGTCCCAACCATCTCTTCGTGCATTACAAACCTTTGTCCGTGTGTTTTCCATAATTTTTTTGAATGCTTATATAACTCCATTTTCTTTAGGGTTATATGGCGTTGTCCTTCTATGATGGATCTGAAATTCCTCCTTCAATTCTTCAATCAACTGATTAACAAAATGCATACCTTGATCACCAATTAAAATATTTGGGCATTAGAATCTTGTCACAACATTTTCAAATAGAAACTTGGAAACAGTAGCAACAGTACAATATTTTACTGACGCTGCTTCAACCCACATGGGTAGGTAATCAATCGCAATCATAATATATCATGCTTTAGTGTGCTTCCCTATCGGATTGTTAGGTCCTACAAAATAAATGACCCATTTATCAAATTCATGCAACGTTATCTGTGCTACCAATGGAATTTCATCTCTTCGGGACGTCTTTCCAATCCTTTAGAATACATCACAGCTGCGACAATAATCTCGTGCGTCCACATGCATGGTGGGCCACGATAACCCTGCTTGAAAAATATTGTGCACTGTATATGTTCCTGCATAGTAGCCTCCTATGACACTAACATGTGATTCATTTAATATCATCGAGTGCTCCTGCTCCAAAATGCAGCGCTGAAGAATCTCATCAAGACCCATCTTATACAAGTGTCCAATGATCAATTAGAAATCTACAGCACACACAGCCAACTGCCTCTTCTACACAGTGGTGAATTGAGTTGGCACATAACTCGTACTTAAAAATTGTATGATGTCTCAGTATTGATCATCAAACATCATTATTGTAAACATTTTCACATCAGGAAGATTATCTTCCAGACTAGTAGGTTCTTCTCCATGTTCGGTCCTCAAAATATGGTCTATCCCCAAATTCAATCGACCAAGTTTAACAATTATCTCAAAATCAAATTCCTGTAAAAGGATAATCCATTGGCATATCTTCCCCCCCAACATTGGCTTATTGACCAAGTATTTTAATGCAGAAATGTCAATGTACATCTTGAAGTGTCCTCCCATAAAATAGTGTCTAAATTTCCGGAGTAGATATACCATCACTAGCCCTTCTCTTTCTATCATGGTATAATTATTCTCTACAATTGATAATTTTCTGCCAGCAAATACAATGGGATGATCAATCAATCCTTCACTAGGTTGTGTCAATACCACATTGAGCGCAACATACAATGCGTTGACATGAAATTGCAACTATTTTTCCCAGTCTAGAAACACAAGTATTCATGCAATAGTCATATTTTTCTTCAGCTTGTCTCGACTTTCTTGGCGGTATGTTGTCCGTTGAAACTTAGTATCTTTTTTAAACTGCCTTTCCATTGGAGTAGTCACCTCTACATATCCTTTGATCAATTTCTTGTAGTATGAAGTGTGTCCTAGTGTTTCTCTTGACTGTTTAATTCTAGTAGGTGGTGGTAGGTCAAGGATCATCGCAATTTTGGCTGGGTCAACCAAAATTCCATGGCGACAGAACACATGGCCCAATAGAGCTCCAAAAGGTGTGCAAAAGATACAATTCTTCAAATTCAGGGAATTTTGATACTTGCAACAATGTTCTAGCATCATTCTCAGGATCTCTATATGATATTTTTTGAGCCCAAATATTATCCAATCATCGAAGTAGACTTCAAGAAATTTGTGTATAAAATATTTTAAGGAAGCCACTACGATTATGGAAAAAATCGTAGCCGCATTCTTAAGTCCAAAGGGTGTTACCATATACTAAAAACATTTTCCATTCAGTCACAAAGATAATATTGTGTCGGTCCTCCTCTACAATCCTGATATGATGGTAACCACAAAATCCATCATTGAAAGAATACATCTCTTGCCCTCTGACATTCTCCAGTACCTCATCTGTAAATGGATTTGGAAACGGGTCATGTAAACATGAATCATTCAACACTCTTAGGTCAACACAAATTCTTACTTCACCCGAGGTCTTATTTTCTTGTACTATATTTGGGATAATCCACTCTAATTCATCGACATGTTCTATAACACCTACCTCTAGAATTCGATCCAATTCATCCTTAGCCTTTTCTTTGTATCATGGGTTCAATATGTATGCTCGATGCTTGGTTGGTTTTATGTCGAGCCTCAAATGTATCTTCATTTTTCCTAGGTCTCGGACTATTCATTTAATCTCTAAAAAATTTGTAGCGAACATATCCTAAAACTCATGCAATAAGTTACTGATCTTCCCTATAATCTCATCATCCCAATAATTTCCAATATTGGTGAACTTTGGGTTTTCAGGCGAGCCAATATTTACTATCTTAATTTTAAGTTGACTTAGGAATTGGTTGCTAGAAATTCCAAATCCTTCCACTGCGTGCATACCTTTTGACTCAGGTGTGTTTATGTCGAGCGGGTAATCATCATCTGGTTATCCCATGACGTTGTAACATTCCATCCCATGGTGGATTGTCACGCTTCACTAATGGAAATTTGTAGCTGCAACAGGGATTTCCTCAAATATATTCTCTTTCATTATCTATAGTGAAACATCAATTGTTGGATGATCACTTGCAAACTCAAATGTGTTTGTGAATATTGTAGCTAACTCTCCCACTCAAGAGTTCCTCATCACATCTCCATTTATGTGTACCAATTCCTTGGTACCATGTCCAATGTATTTATAAAGCGATGAACCCATTCTTGTCACGGATACTCTTTCCATATCGTACGACAATGCTCAATATGTCGATAGGATTTTTGAATCATATATACTTGTGATTAGTATAATTGATCTCTTCTCCAAATATAATTTGCAGAAATCTTCTCCATTGCGGCCATTCAAAGATAGATTGTTTATGTGTACCCCACCATCTAGCGGGCGTATCTTTCGGCACAAAGTCCAAGATGGACAATCTTTGTGTTTCTGTTAATTTTTCTCCAAATTCCACAAGAAAAGTCACAAGGTTAAGTAAACCTTCATAAGTAGGTATCTCACTTTCCTCGACTCCTACCTGCTGCAAAAATCTTGTAATTCTTGTGAATTTTCACATGGAAACTTCATGCATCTGATTCTGGCAATTTTCTAATGCTTCGCCTGAATCGGATGTACAGGAGCTAACACTCTGCCAACTCATCTTTCCATTAACTATTGGATTTATATAGTCGTCCCTTGAAGACATGATATTATATATCTAATCCAGGTAATTACCTTGGCCTTCACTATTCACTGGCTCGACATATCTCTTCCCTTCGAGCGGATCAATTGGTGTGACCACCCTCATCTCTGAATCTTCAAATGACAAGATTATTTTCTTAAAATTAATTATGATCTAATTATCTATCGCCCAATCAATCCCCAAAAGTGCAGTATATGGGTTTGTATCATCAATATGGGTTCTGCGTATGTCCTTAGGCCTTCTATTTTGACAGGTACTTGCATCAATTGACCAATGGGTAGAACCTTCGACTAATTTGTTAAAATTAATTGAATGGGATACCAATCCAATCTTGTCTTTTTCATGCTTTCCCATGTCTTCCTTGTCAATATATTGACATCAGAGGCCAGATATAGAATGATGTATTCCATGTCATAGTCTCCTATCTGCGTAGTCATTCACAACTCGCGACCAATTTTCAATCCTTTCCCAACATGGTTAACTCTATTTTTAGGTCGCACTTCCTTTGGGGTTTCTTCTATGATGCTATCGATTTTACGATGACATCTTTATCATGGATTAGTGTTAAACAAATTTTGAAAAATTATTTGAGCTTACTAACCTTTTTGATTGGATGCTTCCTGGGTAATTGCTCAAATATTTTAGGAATCTCTTTTACTTGTCCATATGTCGAAATTTGATTGGAATCAACAAATTCTGGTCGCATGTCCAAGAATACTTCATTTTCCTTTTGTACTTCTAGTGGTTCTTTCTTTTTTGTCATAGGTCGCTCCTGCGGTTGTCCATGCTATGTATTTTGGTATGCTCCTGTTGCATCACCTCCTCTTGTAACGACGATAATATTTGGTTCTCTTGGGTCGACAAAAATCATCTATATGTTTTGGTTTGGTTTTGGGTTCAGATTCTACACATGATTGGGATTTCCCATGGTTCGAGCCCTCCATTTCGCAATCAATTAAGGACATTGTTCAACGGTAAGTTCAAATGCTTTACAATATGTACATTCGTAGCACTTGCACAAAATTGAGAAAAATTTCCTGGTTGTCCACATTTATAACATATGATTTGGCCTCTTCCTCGACCAAATCCTCCTCCTCCTTGTTGTTGTCCTTGGCCTCAAATATTTCCACCCCCCTTGGCTAAGGGTAGTGTTGTTGTGGAGAATATTGATTCTGTTGATATTGCGGATGAGGATATTATGGTTGTTGAAATTATGTTGGTGTATATTGAGCGGGATGATACTGAGGTTGCACTCGTTTAACTTGCATATGCTCATCATTCTTCATCAAGTAGGTATCCATCATTTTATCTTGTAGGAGCCGAAGTGCTCTGCAATATTTCTCATCATGTCCTACTAATTTACAAAACTTACAATACAAACTAGTTGATGTACTTACAATATTCTATAAATACAAACATTCTTCCGATCGATGGCCTCTAGTTTGACATAATCTACACCAAGGAATCCCTTGGTATTTATCAGGTTCATCGCTCCTGCTGTGACATAGTTCAAGAGTGTCAGACAATTATATTTGCAGTTCCCCTCTGTTTTGCACCTTGTACACCATAGATCTTCTTGAATTTATTTTCCTTTCTTGATATCCTGGATTTGCACCGTAAGATTACCCAATTGGTACTAAATCTGCATCATTGTTGCACTGGTTTCTTCGATCGGTAAGGATTCTAGCTTCATGGCTATTTCCAAAGCTTCTGCCTACGACACAATATTTTGTTGCAGCAATGAACCATTCCTTATGTTGTACATCCGACATCTGGAATATTACTTTGTCCATTAATGTCTTGAATCTCTGGTCAAAGTCCCAAACAGACTCTGTAGGTCGCTTATTGATTTATTTAATCTCTGTAATGCACTATGACTCGGACTTTGGTTTCTAAACTCATATAGAATTTTGGTTCAAATTTAGTGGAGCATTTTCTGCGCAACTCCTACTGGCACTATATAAAACCTCATGTACCGGTCTAGTGCATGACCTCCCAGATTCATGACCATATGTGCTCTCTTTATGTTCTCATCTTGGATCTGGCACATAGTCCATATGGCTTCACAGAGAAACCAATGTTTCTCTGGGTCTTCCAACCCATTCCCATTAAATATTGGCAACTTCATGTATGTTCCAACCATTATCTTGGCTCTTAATACACTTGGGAATACAATTTGAGTACTCAGACACCCTTGTCGATTATTCACGGCATTAGTGTTATTTATATTTACATATATACTTTGAGACGAGTTTCTAGATCTTACCTCTGGCAATGTATGCGGCTTTGTAGGTGTACCACACTCATTCTCTAGTCTTGTAGTTTTTACTAACTCCTCTGATTCTTCTTCTTTAGATATAGGTTGATATTCGTGTTCCTCGTCGTAAGAACTTTCGTCAACGTGTGACACAAGCTCGTAGTGTTCTTCTTTGGTTGTACTACAAATCCCTCTTCCTAGCAGAGTCTTTCTTCTCTTTCCTGACCTAAATCTTCTTCCACATCTTAAACAACCAGCCTCTAGTTTAGTTACGCTATCTCCAGGGAACATCTCAACTTAGTTTTCTCCATTTTTCACCCAGTTCTATTGCGACATGTTCAACCTTCTTCACACAGTTTTCAACTGTTACATTCACAGGATTCCTCTTTCACATACGAGCATCGTTATCCATGTTTTAAGGGATGACAAATATCTTCTGCAAGGTCCTTAGAAAAATTATTGTGTTTCCTAACTATATGAGGTTATTGTATCGATGAAAAACTCGGTAATGAATCCCTCCAAAGTGTTGTCTAACAAAAATAAACATCCCTCGATAGAGTTTTGCTCACACGTTTCAGTCACTGAATCAACTAAGGGTTCCACTTCGTTGGTGCTCCTCCTTGGAAGTTTCTTTGTTGGGTTTCCAACCTAGACAACCACTCATGCAACACAATGTGGAATTCAGAAAAGAAAATATCGTGAATATCTGTGTAGAGGTATTGGTTCAACCACTTTGTTGGGTTCCACTAAGATCCTTTACTCTATTCTCACACAAACTCTAACACTTTGAAATCCACCCAATCTTGTATTTCAATATTCGTCAGATTCCACAACATATCCCTCACCAAAATGATTCGGGTCCCGGCAATGAAACCATATATTGGCCTTTGGGCATCTCTTCAACACAGGATCAGTCCCCTTTTCTCTTGAGCACGACAAAGACCAGTATATTGGCCCAACAAATAAAAGCCCAGTCAGCAACACCTGTGGAACAGTTTCAGTCTCACCTGAGATATCTTTCTATGGGTAACTACAAGAACCAAGTTTTCATAATTGGGTGAGGAACTCCACGTCCCTTGACCTTTTTCCAAGGCACTTGACCGAATCCTGTGGATGGATTATGTATGCCTTCTATGCACAGTTAGATTGTGACACACTTCTTCCTTTATATATAATATAACAACAAACCCCAGTGCAACATAGATACAGTCAACTTATAATAGTGTGACCGATATATATAAACTCATTCATAATCAACTACATAAGAATTCATTCACAAAAAAATATACACATGCGACTTAAACACATTTAGCATTCACACATATAACACAAAATCTAATGTGGAAACCCATCTGAGAAAAGAACCACAAAGATAATCTTCATCTGGCATGAGAAATATATGGCACCTTTGTTATGTGCACTAAGCTGCAGACTCTGTTCTAGATCTTCCTTTCTTATCTTTACAAAATTCTCTCTCCTCTCATGCTCTCTTATCTTTTGTCACTCATCTTCCTCTACTTGACTCTACTATTAATCCGGACATAGCCTGGATTAACTGAGTCTATTCTACTCTTCTGTGCACTCAGCTGTAGATTCTCAACTGAACGCACTTAGCAAAATTAATAGAATTGCAATGATAACCAGACTCTAATAATAATTCAGAATCTATAGAGGCTAAGAGGATAACTAGCTAACAAATATGAAGAGGCTAACTCGCATACAACATGCATTCCTCCTTTTATATACTCTTTATAGACTCTTTACATGTTGCTCTTTTAGTTGAATTCCTACACTTAAACAACATGATGTCTTTCCTATTCTAGCGAAACATGTCACTAGGCACTGACTACCTAACTTACAAAGATATCTTCATACATGCGGCTTCCATCAGCTCTAGCCGGCCTCGTACCCATGATCTTTCTGACCCGTTTATTTCTAATTGTTGCTTCGTTGCATGCCTTCTGACATGGCTCTCCTTCGTCGCTTTCCTTCTATGTCATGTCCTTTCCTTATATCATGGATTTTCTTTCGTTGTGGCTTCTTCTTCTGTTGCTACTTCTCTTTTGTCGTGGTTTCTCTTTTGTCATGGCTTCTCTTCTCTCATGGCTTCTCTTCTTCAACTACTTCTTTCTTTAACCCCTTTCTCTTTATATACCTTTTTCCCACCTCGGTTTCCTTCTTTTCCTTCATCTGTTATTCCTTCCTTCTTTCTGTCGCTTATCTGTTATTCTCTTCCTAGTTACGCTAGCTCCTTTCTCTTATTTTTCCTTATCTCTTTTCACACTTAAGCATAATTCTAAGTGAATTTTTCTTACCTTTATCTAGGCCCAAAACCTATGAATAAATGTTTTCTCAATACTACTAATTTGTATGTTTGATCCATTCACCACTAGCATAGCTTTGTGAGTGAATTTCTAACCCATACTGCTCATCTATATTTCTGGGTCATTCACCACTAGCATAGCCCCATGAGTGAATGTATGCCCCATACTGCTCATCTGTATGTTTGGGAAATTCACCACTAGAATATCCCTATGAGTGAATGCATGCCCCATACATAAACACTTCTTCTCGCTAAGGGATACATTATCCATCACACAAAGCTTGTCCCTAAAGTATACAAACTTTTCCTTGGACAGAGGATTCGTGAGAATTTCAATTATTTGCTCATTTGTGGATATGTACTAGAGATTCACTACTCCCTTTTGCACAATGTCTCGAATGAAGTGATATTTGATATCAATATGCTTCAAACTATAATGAAATATTTTATTTTTATAAATATTGACAGAACTTTGATTACCACGATGTATCAAGGTTGTCTCTAACTCCAAATCAAATAGTCCTTCAAGAAGCTTTCAAAGCCACACCACTTCATGACTTGCGACAATGGCTGCATAATACTCCACTTTTTCTATACTGAGTGCAATAGAATTTTTTTCCTTGCTAAACCAAGATATCATGGTTGATCACAAGCTGAAGTATCACCCCAAGGTTCTCTTTATGTCCACTGCACTCTCACCTAGTCATAATCTACATAACTCTACAACCTCACTTCACCACTTGAGACATATAAAAACACATCCAACTGTACCATGCAAGTACCTCAACACATGATTTTCCACAACCCAATGTACATGCCTTTGACTCAACTATAAACTGGGTTATGGTGCAAAGAAAATATCTAGTGCTAACCAGGTACATCAAGGATCTAGCTAGCTTCCCACCAAATCTAAATCTAAAGCAAAAGCACTTAACTTCTTCATATCTGTCATCATACTAGGATATACTAAATCTAAATCTAAATTAGAATCACTCATATTCTTCATATTTGTATCCATGGGTGTATTCATGGACTTGTAATTCACCATACCAATCTCTATAATATCATGATTGTGTACTTCCTCTTACTAATGAAGTTATCACTTGATCTCTGCCACACCTTCAATCCTAAAAACCAATACATCAAGCCAAGATGCTTCATTTCAAACTCGGAGGCCAACTTCCTCTATATAAGGGAGGTACTAAGGAACATTATTTATCATGAAAAAAGTTTGCTACAACCACTCTCTCCATATTAGAGTACCCCGCTCCATCTACACCTAAGTATATTGATCCCTCTACATCTCACAACATGATTTGAACCCAAAATCTCACGACAAAATCTAACGGCATCCGAAGAAAAGTACTCTTTTGTCAGAAAACAATGATTACAAGTATTGTTTTGTCGGATCTGTTTTTTTCATCTTGAAGCATCGTCGAAACTCCGACACCTATAAATTCAGTTTTGCAACAATTCGTGTCGCGGTTAAGCGACCATACATTCCTCGGATTTGTGACGTACAGTCGTCGGATTTGCAACGATAGTTTAATCCTTTTGCAACGGTAACTAGGTTATTATCATCAGATATTTGACGACAGTTTAATTTGAAAATATATAAATTACAAAAACATTCCAACATGTTTGCTATAGAAGCAACGGATGGTTTGCAGAAATTATTTATTCCTTGACGGACGGTTTGAGGAATTGTTTTATTCTTCAATAGACAGTTTGCAGAATTATTTTTTTCTTCGACAAACAGTTTGCAGAATTTTTTTTAATCTTTGGCAAACCACCATTTGCAAAAATATTGATGTGTGACCTTGATTTTTTAAGATTTGTCTATAGTCTTCATTCACGAAGTTTGTGACAAAATGTCAAATAGCAATACTCTCGATCCAAACGAACAAAATTGACAATTTCTTTCTAGACTGTGGGATGCAGCAAAAAGAAGGGGTGATGGGAAATGTTATTGTCCATGTATTTAATGCATGGGATTTAATAGGACAAGAATATCTATCCAACAGCCACAAAACATTGTAGGGAACATGGACACACTGAGGGGAGGAAAGAATATCGTCCATTTGTAAGTTTAGCATTATAAATTTTTTTATATTTTTTTCTTTGGTAAATGTATGTATTATTTTAATATTTCATATATTAACTTATATCTATTTATGTATTCATGTAATTATAAAGGAAAGACATCCTACGACATATCGTCCATAGGAAGTGCTCTCAGAACAAGTATCGAAGGAACATGGAGCGCCTATACTTAATGGAGAACAAGTGAATGATCATATTGAAGAAGATGATCATACTGATAACGTAGTTGAAGATGATGGTACAAATACATTAATCCATGATTCATTTAATGTTATAATGGATGATGACGATGACGATGATAATGAAAATATTGATGACTTTGATGATGTCCACGTTATACCTGTTCTTGAGAAGGCATACAAACCACTTTATGAAGGCTCCCAAACAAATCTTCTTTCTATTATACTGTTGATAATGAACTTGAAGGTTATGAATGGTGTTTCAAACATATCAATCACACAGATGTTAAGGTATGTAAAATAATCCATCACATATATATGATCGTCATAAATTTTATCTATATTCCTCTAATAATTGTATTGTTAATTCATAATTCAAATTAAAATGGATGAAGTGTATTTCGTTAATATTATTTATATATTATATTAACTCTATTTTTATGTTAATTTGATGTAGCTTAATAGCTAAATTTTTGTTACCACCATCAAATATTTTTCCTCGCACATATCGAGATTTATCTTCCATGAAATATATTGGAATGCATTATGAAGCAATTCATGCATGCCTCGATGACCATGTTATATATTATAATCAAAATGAATTTGAAACAGAATGTTTGGAATTTCATATAAGTAGATATCGAACAGATCAAGTGACAAAAAAGGTGCCTCATAAGGTTCTTCACTATATTCCCATCATTCCACATTTTCAACGATTGTTCAGGTGCAATAACATAGCGCAATTTATGGATTACCATGCCAAGAACAGAAGTCAAGATGATGTTATTCGAATGCATGGAGATGGTTCTGCATTTAGAGATATGGAGTAAAAGTGGCCTCACTTTAAAGAAGAACCCTGTAATCTTAGGATTTCTTTGGCAGCAAATGGTGTTAATCCATTTTCATAGATGAGATCCATTTACACAGTGTGGCCTATTTTTGTTATCAACAATAACATTCCTCCATGGTTGTCAATAAAGAGGGAGAACATAATGTTGTCAATGATTATTCCAGGTATATTGTGTCTACAACTGTTTTATTTTTAATGTAGTTGTGGCATCTCATTTGTCTTATTTTGTTTCCTAATTCCATATATATATATTTTATTTTACTCTTGTGCATGGTTTATATACCTTAATTTCTATCATAATTATATATTTTATATGTACTTCAGATCAATCAGGTAAGTTCCAAGTCAAAGATATGAATGTGTATATCGAACCTCTTATAGATGAGCTACTAAAGTTATGGAATGGCATCAGTATGTATGACGTATCTAGACCAATATGACAAAGGCAATTTCAATCCCATGCAATGGTTGTATGGACAATACACGATGCCCCAGGGTTAACCTATTTGTGTGGCTTGTATTTTTCAGTTCCACTTTAATTTCATTTAATTATATGAAATAGTTAATATAGTTTATATATAATTATAATTGACATACTATATTCCACTGTCTATATATTGTAGGTCTTCAGACAAAGGGAAAAATTGCATGTCCATTTTGTGGTCCTAAGATCAGATCTCATCACTCAAAAAGCTTAAGAAAGGATGTGTTTGATGAGTATATTCACTTCCTCTCTAAGAATCATAGGTATAGAACAACCGAAAAAAATATTTTCAATGGGAAGCAAGAGACTGCATTAAAACCACAGAGAATGACACCTCACCTTTGGAAGATGCAATATAATAGAAATAGCCAAGTTGGTACATATGGATCATCGTATATGAATTGTTATGTATTTTTTTTATTGTGTGTTGTTTACTGTAGTGTCCATAATTTATTTCTGTAATTTATTTATAAACTAGTATTCATGGTGTCTGTCGTGATCATGAAATAATTAATGGGCTTCCATGAGGAATGAAAAGTTATCCTATACAATTCAGCAGGTTTCCCTACTATGAGCACCTACAAATTTCTCATTTGTTTGATACAATGCATATTGGAAAGAATGTGGTTGAAACATTATGGAGACTATTTGAGCTAAGGAGAGAGAAAGAAAACATTGTGAAAGTTTGCAAAGACATTCAAGAAGGAAACAAAGACATCATTCAATTTCATAGCAACGGAGACCAAATTAATATAAACTCAATTCCATGGATGTTTACAGAGCAACAAAGTAATGGTGTAAAAGAAGTAATGCGGAAAATTAAATTTCCCACTAGATTTTGTGTGAACTTGAATAATATCATAACAAATAAAGGTGATTTTGCGGGGGTCAAAACGCATGATTGGCACGTATTCATGAATGGAATTATTATTGTTATGTACATATAATTATTTTTTTTTAGTTCCATTGCATAAATTTTTTATTTTGTTTGTCTACTCTTTATTTAAAAAATGACGTGGTTTGTATATTGATACAGTATGTTCTACCTCTCTCTCTCTCGGATAACTTCGAAAACAATGTCAAAAAGTTATATATAATCTTGGGAAATACATGAGGTAACTAGCGATTATTTGCATGTGCTTAGTGTTTCTTTAGTTCTTCGTATAATTTATATTTGTTTTTTGTGCACTAATTCATGTTATGTAATTTAATGTTTTTTTTTGTTAAATATCGTTATTGGTTTGTGTCACTTGTAGATGGTTGTCATCTAAAGAAAAACATAAATAAGATATAAAGTATTGGAGGATATAAATTCATCATCTCATGTGTGAAATGCAGAAGCATCTACCTTCAGAATTTTTCAATGCATGGGAACACCACCTCACACACCAAGTTGAGGAGATTGAATTGTGTAGCCCTGTGCACTCAAGGTCCATGTGGATGGTTGAGAGGAACTTGAAATTTATGAAGGGTTTGGTTAGACAACGAGCATGTGTTCAGGGTTCTATGATGGAGGGATATATGGTATACCAAAACATGTTGTATGTTAGTGAATATCTTCCTAATTTAGCATCAAAGCTAAATTTATGTCACATTTGTGGTTTAGACTCCAATAACAATTTTGAAGGTGAGTACCTGAAGGGGAAAGGAGGATAGAGGAAGGTGAAAGGTAACTATTAGCTATTGGATGTTAATTAATATAATACATTTGACTGTTGAATTTTATGTATATATATCATGCATATTCAATTTATTGAATCAATTAAGAGTGTATACTTTGTTCGGAAAATTTACATTTGTCTTGAATTTTAATGTTTATTGTAATCAAGAAGTTGGTCGAGAGTGGGATGCAATTCATTTATACATCGCAAACAATATTTACTGGATGAAGGTATTGATTGAACAATGTGAATAATCGGGTCATGGAATATCATGGGAAGGTATGGCTTCATTGGTAAAAGAAACACATCGCAATGGAGATTAAAATATTACACAAAGGGAAATCGATTTAGCATATGGTTTAAAAGATAAGTAGGAAAGCATATTAATCAACCACTCTAATTCTTTTTTTTTCAAATTACATTTTGATGTACATGTTGTTCTTTTCCCTGTATAGCTGCATACACATGAACTTAATCATAAATATTGAATCATTATGTAATCTTTTAGTGTATTGCTTGTTGTAGGTAAAACACCATAAGTCTATGGTCTACAATGGTTGTAGATATCGCATCAAAAAATTTGATGAAACAAAGAAAACATCATATTGTGGGATATCTGTAGTCTTTGAGGTTACCAATGTTTCATCTATAAGTGACATACATCCAGAACTCTCAAAAAATCGATACTATGGATATTTGGAAGATATTCCTCAGTGTGATTTTAAATCCTTCAAGGTAGTTATGTTCCTTGTCAAATGGTACAGGTTTTGAATCAACGTGATCCCGAGAGAACTATTATTTAACATGATAATGGATTTACCATGGTAAATACAAGGTTTTTTGCACCAGGAATGGAGCCCTATGTTCTTCCAAGCCAATGTGAATAGGTATTTTACTCGGAGGTTCCAGCTAAAGAGGGCTAGTCATTTGTTGTGCGACATGATCCAAGGGGAAGGCTGGTAAAGTATAACCTAAAGGAAGGTAATGAAGAGGGTTTGGAAGAATAAAACGATGATGAAGAACATGATCAATATGAGTTACATGATCATGATGATCCAAAAGAATATGTTCAAGAATCAGTTGAATCAGATGATGTAGCAGATAATTCCCATGAATATTATATCGACGATGTCATGAAGATCGTAACTGACTTAGATGGCAGTGATGATATGGCCAATCCTTACAATTTTGACTTTGGATTTGATGATAGAGATGATGACTTAGATGATGACATGGATGAAGAATATGATAAGTCTATTGAAGGGTAACTATTTAATTAGAAATATTATTTTATCTTATTTGTTTTAAAAAGAGTAACTAACATTAATGAGATCATATATTTACATATAGGAGAAAAGATGAGGCTAAAATAATCCATGACAAGTATCCAAATATTTGAATGTTATTATATAATTTGATTTGCAAAATCAATTAATTTCATCAAATTGAAGATACAAATCTATGATTCATTTGATTGTAGTTGAATAGATCATGATCATTTTGTATTTGCAGATATATGTTTCCAGGAGATTTTACAATGGGACAGTTTGTACATATGATATGCAACAGAATAAATGCAGGTGCAGAGAAAACAATATTTATTTTTGTGAACAATGTGCTTCCACCTACTGGTAAGTTAAATATTATCAATTTTAATTTGATGTTCAATGTATTTGCAACTAATATTGTTTGGCATTTTTGTTTTAAATACTTAATTCCATTGTCTTCATCATCATCATCATCATGTGTTGACTGGGGCCAATGATGAATTTTTTTATGTATGTTCTGGCTTGGTGTGAAATTTGGCATGGTTAGACTAAACACATGCATTAAGGGTGTGGGAGGGTTTCCAAACTCAAACATCATCATCATCAACATCAACATCAACATCAACATCAACATCATCATCAACATCATCATTAACATCATCATCATCATTGTCATCATCGTCATCATCGTCAATGTCATCAACAACATCATCAGTGTCATCATCATCATCTTCATCATTTCATATGAGATCAGCAAGGTGATCTCCAACTTCATCATCATCATCATCATCATCATAATTATCATCATCATCGTTGTCGTCGTCGTCGTCATCACCGTCATCATCATCAACAACATAAACATAATCATCAACATCATCATCAACATCATCATT
>LPNX010713858.1:250642-284844 GCA_001517045.1 Pseudotsuga menziesii
AATTAATGTGCTACGTGGGGCCAACGATGAACTTTTTATGTATATGTCGGGATGGTGTGAAATTTTTCATGGTTAGACTAGACACATGCATTGACGGTGTGGTAGGGTTTCCAGACTCAAACATCATCATCATCATTATCGTTGTCGTCATCATCATTGTCGTCATCGTCGTCATCGTCATCGTCGTTGTCGTCATCAACAACATCATCAGTGTCATTATCATCATCTTCAAAATTTCATATGAGATCAACATGGTGATCACCATCTTCATCATCATCATCATCGCCGTCTTCGTCGTCCTCATCATCAACATCAACATCAACATCATCAAAATCATCATCAACATCATCATCAACATCATCAACATCATCATCATCGTCGTCGTCGTCTTCGTCGTCGTCGTCGTCATCATCCTCATCATCATAATATTTGTGAACTAATTCATCGTCATCTTCATTGTCAAACATGTCCGTCACTAAAAAATCGAGCAACAAAAACCATACCTATAGATTAATTAATGTGCTACGGGGGGCACTGATGAAATTTTTTATGTATGTTTTGGGATGGTGTGAAATTTGGCATGGTTAGACTAGACACGTGCCATAGTTGATCCATAGTACTTTGCTTTTTATACATATTGATGTGGTGTTTGGAGGCTCTTAAAGTGGGTATTTTATACATATTTTCCATTATATCAACTACCAAAGACTTACCTTTACCCAAATTTTTATTATTACCCAAGTTTCACTTACCAATACATGAACTACCAAAGACTTACATTTACCCAAAGTTTTAAATTTAATTTTAATTACTAGGTGTGGATGTAATGGTGCAGATTATGTTTTCCCCCACTGTTTACATGATTGTTTTTGCGACATATCCATGTTGTTCAACCTTTTCAATTAGTCTTGTTCAATTGTTGGCATTGTTTGCCAGGAATGCATGTATCAAAAAACCTCCAAACAACCTAATCTCTAAATTCGGGCATAATTTGGGCACTTCTAGGCATAATTTATGGGGACGTAGTGCTAAAGAAGACAAACGATTTTCTTGGATTGATTTTTGTAGATATCCAGGTTGCCCACGTTGTCAACCCCTTCCTATAAGCCACCATTGGATCCATGTTTTTGTAAACTCGATTTCCTTCCATGATCAAGTCCCATCTATCCAACCACAATATATATTATAAATTGTCAACTATGGTTTGGTTTACTATTTTGTTCATAATTGTTATTTGCTCTTATTTTAAAAACATGGAGTACTTTTCAAATCATTTCCTAATAAACGTAGGCCTACATAAATAAAGTGGTTTATTATTGCTTTATCTTCACAAAATTTGGGGTGCTCTCCAAATCATTCCCTAATGAAGGAGATCTCATGATAAAATACATTATGGCCCTATCTGTGGGGGCATTGATGGCTCATTTAATTCATGAAGTTATATCATTAGCCTTGTGTTGAGGCCTGGAAATTCGCAAGCTGCAACAGTAAGGGATTCTCCCTAGTCAACGTTCCCAACTAGCCCGTTGACTGTTTGGTATAGGGAATCCGTTCGGTTTGTGGTCCGGCTACCGTAGGTCAAGTGACAAACCAGGCTTTTACCGATTGGGGCCCAGTCCACCAAGTTTTTGTGTTTTGACTTAGAAATGAAATGCAAGTGCCTAACTAAATGCAAGGTGGTTGGAGAGCAAGGAGCGGTCACGATGTGATGTGCAGGCTCTTACCTCTCATCTTAGACTCGCAAGCAACCGAACCACATACAATAGAAAAATAAACTAACTATCTAAACTATCCCTAGGGAGAAGAATTAGCATTTATTAGTGAGTAATACATTTCCGTGCGTGCATAATGAAGAGTTACAGATAGCTGATACTTCATTCAAGACATAAGAACAGATACAGATCTTCAAATAACCAGGTAGCCGATCATTTTATAAGCAACATTTCAACAAGAACATAGGTTCAGGAAATTAAATATTCTTACAGTAAATGAAAGACAGCTGAAAATGAAATAGTTCCTCTTCAACATTATTCATTTAGTCGCACTGATACACCCCACTTTTCACTCTTTCCAATAGGCAAAAATTGCAGTTTCCTTTGCAAAATGAAGTAGTTCCTCTTACAAGTAAACATTTACAAAATTTTCCAGGGAAAAAGCCCTTTTCAATCCTATCTTTTTTCTATTTATACTACCCCACAGGTCTTTTGGGCTGCTCTCCCCCAAAACCCCCGACCCTTCAGTCCCCAACGCTTCATATCCTTTTGTTCTGTCTTTTCCTGCATACTCATGATTGGTTAACTAACTGTTGTATCCTTTGGACTCACGCTTTCATTGTCTTCGAAGTGGTTTTGGTCATACCATCATCAACGGTTCGCCTCCCTTCTTGCCGTGGCATTTTTTCATCATTTTCCAGGATTTCACCTGCACACAACAACGAGAGCCAATCATTGAAAACATAACTGCACAAATCATGCGAAATGAAATTACCAATCCATGGAAAATGACTGGCTGCATCTCTATAATCGACAAGAGGCTAGATTAAGTCCTTTTGGGTGGGAAGATCTGAAATGGCCCTCGGAAGGCTCTGACATCGGACAGGAGAAGGTTCTCCTATCCGTAACGGCGGAAAGAAAAGAGCTAACGGTGCGAAGAGGCGGGCTAGAAAGACTGTACATCAGACGTCGGCAGGGTTTGTAAAACGGACGCTAAACCAACATCCTAGCCGCAACGGCGAAAGGGGGAAGACTTTAGGCATGTGACGGAAAGGGAGGGAAAACCTTAAGTCGGAAGTCGGAAGGCTTCGACGTCGGAAATGAAATAGATCTCCTGGCCGCAACGGCGGATGAAGAAAAGATAGAGTCACGCGGTGGGCATCGGGGAGCAGATCGTTTCACACTCTGGAAGCTAACCCGGTTTGAGAGCTACGATGGCGGATGAGAAAAATATTGCAGCCCCTGATTCAACATAACAGACGCCCGAAAAGCTAAGTAATGGAACACTCAAAACATCGATGGTCCAGCTGATTCACCTCAGAGACAATGGGCAACCGATCAGACGGGGATTCCGCGACCAATAACAAAATCTAGAAACATGCATCCTCTGGAAATGGGCCACAAAATAATCATTAGAATCAAACAAAGCTAAAGCAAGACCAAACCTTCATGGATCAAACGAAAACAGAGCAGCTTTGACGAAAAGGAGGGGCCCCAAAATTTAAGAAAATTGGGGAGAAATGGTTGCAGTGCAACAACTGGCGATTGCCTGGTGAACCTAGATCTCTGAGCGATCAACCTTTGAGTGACAGACTTCTTAACAACAAAACATCATATGGAATTCTTCCAGCAATATGGATTTCTTAAATGACAGCAGTGTGTACCCTTAATCATTGATGACAGTCCAATTAGGGAGAAAGGAAACCAAAATCTTCAAGTCCAGATAACTATGCTGAGGCCGGAGGATGAATTTCATTATTACCTTTGTCTTCAGGTGGCTAAAAGCTTTGGACACCACAGGATTGGAGCACATGGTAAACAGAAATATCCGTTTGTTCCCCATTTCCATGCCATTTTCGCACTTTTCTCGTGATCTCGGACTTTTGTCCTATTTCATAGGAGTTTGTTTACATGCCTTTCTTACTGAATTTTGATTCAGGATCCTCTATCCCATAGTGTCCTTTTGTGTGAGTGGTGTACTTCAAGTTCAAACCCACGGACGGAGAGGATCTTTCAGCAATTAAGTATTTGTAATTCAGCATCTGCTTTGATTTATGATGCTTTCATAGGATTTTTTTTACTCTTTATTTGCCTTTTGGCATTCGTTTCTTGGAATGGGATTATTTATATTTAATACACTATTCACCTTTCTCCTTTCCATGGGTCCTTGGCTATTTCTCCTTAGAACATTTTAAATGTGACGTGGATGGAGCCTCGACATGGTACCCCAGACTCCTCGAATCTGGTTTATTTCACGGGGGTTAAGCAAGACTTCAATGCACACAGAGTTCTTCGAGAAAACCGCTATACTGGAAGAAATTCTTTCATATGAATTAGCAACACACAGTCTGACACCAAAACGTTTATCAAACCCAAAAAATTTGGATGTATTCCATGCAACTGCAGGTTTGCTCCCTTTATTGAAAATCAACAAACTCAAATTCAAACCAAATAAAAGCATAACTCGAAAACAACCAAACAACTTATTTATATACAAAACAGAAGAACTTCAAAGAAAACTCAAGAAAAGTAAGGCTTGAGAACCAAACCATTAACTGGCAAGTTCTCCTCCCATCCCTGTAAATCTTGCAGCTTATAAGTAGCGGGTCCAAGTTTTGCTGTGATTTGAAATGGGCCTACCCACAACTGCTGGAACTTGGTATGCTTTCCTTTCTCATCATGGGGATGGTCCCATTTGAGGACTAAGTCTCCTAATTCAAAGTCTTTTTTCCCAGCTTTATGTTTGTCAAACCATCTTTTTACTACCTCCTGCTGCTGCTTAAAACTCTCCCTAGCCTTGGATCTGGCCTCTTCTGTTTTCAGGAGATTGTATATTCGTTTGTAGAACTTCATCATCCGACCCCCTAGACTCTTGAGCTAAAATGGAAGATGGTAGCATGATATTGGGAGGGAGGATGGCCTCTTTACCGTAGACAAGGGTATAGGGTGACACTCCTATAGCAGACTTGGGGGTGACTCTGTCAGCCCATAGGGCGTTGGGTAAGGCTGAGTGCCAACTCCTCTGGTTTTCTATTATAGTCTTCTTCAGAATTCTAATCAGGTTTTTATTAGAGGATTCGGCCAGGCCATTTCCTTGTGGATAATAGTTAGCGGAATAATGCAATTTTATTCCTTTATCATGAGCAAATGCAGTCAATTTAATTGATGAAAAATATTTAGCATTATCAAAAACTAATGAAATTGGAACTCCAAACCTGGTCATGATATGATCTTGTAGGAAACTAATGACTTCGTCTTCGTTTATCTTGCGTAGTGGGATAGCTTCGACCCAGCGAGTGAAATAATCAGTTGCAGTAAGAATGTACTTGAGCAGCAGCGAAGAGTTCGGTTTTATCTCACCAATAATGTCTAGCCCCCATTGCTCAAATGGTTACGAGATCATCACAGGATTTAGGGGCGTTGCTCCTTTAGGATGTCTTCCACCACACCTTTGGCAAATATCACACTTCCTGACGTGTGTGTGTGCATCCTTGAAGAGTGTAGGCCAGTAATAACCAGCTCTGAGGATCTTGTGGGCTGTAGTGTCCCCTGAATAATGTCCCCTAGCCGGACCGTCATGTAATTCTGTCATTACTTTCTTTGCGTCTTCCTTTTCTAAACATCTGAGGAGAACCCCATCATAATTCTTTCTGAATAATACTCCTTCAACAAGTTGATAGGAGGCCGACTTAAGACACAAATCTCTTCTTTGTTTGGAATTCCAATGTTCTGGAAGCAGCCTTGACTGTAAGTAATGTACAAGGTCTCTATACCAAGACTCTGGAGTCGTAAACAAAGGGCATACATCCATTACATGTAATTTGGCATCATCTTCACAGGCTTGTTCTTCATTGTTCCCACTTGTAGTCATAAATTTGCATAAACCTTGACCTTTCACTATGGAGGCTGGCTTGAATTCCAGGTCGTATTCTTGAAGAGTTGTTACCCAGTTGCCCCTTCTTTCTCCTAACTCTTTCTGTATGAGAAGGGATCTTACAGCTGGGTAAGGGACTATTACCTTGGTTCGATTTTTTAATATATATAAGGCATGAATTGCTTCACTACCTTGAATACTGGGTAAGCTTGCTTATCAATGGCTGGGTAGTTTAATTCAGCCCCTTGTAGCCCAGCGCTCATAAAAGAGATCAGGAATTCATCACCCCCATCCTCCTTTTGTGTAAGCACAGCTGCCAATGAATCATCAGATGCAAATGTATACATGATAAAGTCTTTATCAAAGTCTGGGATTTCCAGGGAAGGCGCATGTGCAACAGCAGTCTTGATTTTACTGAAAGCATTCTTTTCAATTTCAGTCCACTTAAATTTTTCATTTTGCTTGACCATCTGCTGTAGTGGCTTAACAGTCTGAGCGAAGTCAGGTACAAATCTTCTTACAAAATTTATGGTTCCCATAAACGATTGCATTCCCTTTTTATTATGGGGCATAGGGATTTGTTCAATGGCCTTAACTCTTTCTGGGTCTATAGATATACCTCTTTTTGAAACTATATGCCCCAGTAACTTTCCCTCAGTGACGGCGAACACGCACTTCTTCGGATTGAGGGAGATGCCATATTTCCGACAGCGTTCAAAAATTTGTTTTAGGTGAAAAGCGTGCTCTCCTCTTTTCTTCGAAAATATTGTAATGTCATCAAGGTACACCACAGCGCTTCATCCAATTAGTCCATGGAAAGCTATGTCCATAGCTCTCTGAAATGTCTCTCCAGCATTAATCAGTCCAAAAGGCATCCTTCTATAGGCAAAATTTCCCCATTTGGTCCTAAACGTTGTCTTTAATATGTCTTCTTCGGATACCAATACTTGATTGTAGCCAGAGAAGCCATCTAATAACGAAAACAACTCAGAACCCGAGACCATCTGTAGCAATTGCTCCATGGGAGGCACCGGATAGTTGTCTTTATCTGATGCACGGTTTAAGTTTCTGAAGTCTACACACAGTCTGATTTCTCCCGACTTCTTTCTGACTGGTACCAGATTTGATACCCACTCAGAGTGTCTGACTTTGAAAATGATTCTAGCATCTAGTAATTTTTTTACCTCACTCTGAATCAGCGGTTCCAGCTTCGGATGCATTTTTCTCAAGGGCTGCTGATATGGTTTGACTCCGGCCTTGATGGGAACAACGTGCTTGATGATGCTGGTATCGTATGTTTTTAAATCTTGGTACAACCAGGAAAAGACATCTCTATATTGTTTAAACAAACTGACGAACTTATCTCTTTCTGTCGGTGAACAACATTTGCCGAGATTCACAAACTTAGGATCCGTCTCATTCCCTAAGTTTATCAGCTCAAACTGTAGAGTTGAGCTATGTGTCTGTACGTTGGCGGGTCTCTTGAATTTTTCATTCAAGTCAAACATCTTCTCTAACGTTCTGACCCCTTTAGGGACGAAATTGTCAAATTTCATCTCATCCTGGTGCTCTTCATCATAAATAATCGCTCCTTTGAATACCTCGTCATTTGTTAAACATTCTATAATTTGCTGGTCATCATCGAACACTCGCAGGTTGGTAATCATATCAGGTACAGAAGGCCTGAAAAGCAATTCAACAGTACATCGATTATTTGAGGGTACAAGCCTAGCGGACGAAGTGGCTAATAAGCCAGCTGCTGCGTTTTTAATTCTTGGGATTGAAATAATGTTGAATGAATTAAAACATTTAAGTAGGTCCCATACCTCATTCTGGTAAGCTTTCAAGTGAGGAGACACACAGTGGATTTGATTCCGGATTTGTTTCACAACAATTTCAGAATCCCCAAAAACTTTTAAATCACTTACCTTTAATTCAATAGCTTTCTTCAGTCCCTGCACCAGCGCTTCATATTCAGTAGTATTATTAGTACACTCAAACTCTAACCTACAGGAAAAAAGAAATTTTTATTCTTTTGCAGGTCAATCAGGACACAGTCGGCCCTTGACCCTTCTAATGTCTTTGAGCCATCAAAAAATAAAGTCCAAAAATCACTAACTACTGAAAGCAAATCTATTCCTACAGCTAAGTATACTATTTTACAATCAATTTCATCAGCCTGCGAGAAACGAAGGAGATCAGGTTGGGTGTCAGATGGGTTCTTGGCTTCTTCCGCTTGATAATTCCCTGGTTCCAACTCAAGAAAATAGTTTCCCAATACAGAATCCACAGGTATATTCTTCTCATCCAGTTGGGTAACATTGTACTTCATGTGGGGTTCTCTTAGAATTTTGATCTGGTTTGGACTCCCTTTGTACGGAAACCACAGGTGCGACCAATCTGAAGTGAAATATCCATTTAATTTGGCTGACCACTCTCTACTCAGGACCAGACCGTAAGCGTCTGGTATATCAGCTACTATGATGTTAATAACTTGGCATACCTTGTCATTGGATGCCAGATGGATGAGAACGTCCTTCATCTCACCGACTACCTTAACGTTTGTCCTATCCAACTGAACCACCCTCCACGTGGTTGGCTTAGGCTCCCCATTTATCTTCTTACATACTGATATGGGCATGACATTAATGGACGCCCCCGAATCTACCAGACAATTGTGCACATTATGATTAAAAATTTCAAACGTTAGGAGGAAAGGTAAATGCTTAGCTTTATACTCACCTCCAATGCTGGTTTCTCCAATTTCTTCTTCGTCCTGAGGTTGATTGTCAGCAGGCAGCTTGTCATATGATGCTTCAAGCGCTTTCAACAGTCTCTCCTTTTGATGCGGCACTTTGCACATTTCAAATAGTGGGACATTTGCTTTTACCTTTTTCAAATCCTCCACAATGTCATAATTTATCAGCTGTCCAATTGGATGTGGTTTGTCAGGATTTCTTTCCCTTGGCTTGGCTGTTGTATCATCCTGTATAGAACTTTGGCTGGTAATCATGAATTCTGGAATCTTATCAGCCAAAGCTTTATTTTGAAACTTCTTCCTAACATTTCTCTGCAGCCTTCTGATCTTTGGAAGAATAATACTGTCATCCTTAACCATTCCTTGACTTCTTGTGGCCACGTTGGTCTCCATAACGCCATGGTTTTTCTGAGTGTTTCCTTCTTCAGCATCAAATAATGAGACCGAATTCCATAATGCCAAGGTCTCTTTTTCCTGATCTTCATTAGACGTGGAGGCAGAATTTTCTTTTCTTTCTTCATCTCCCTCTTCTGTTAACCTAGAATCCAGCAGTTGATTCATCTCTAGCGTCATAGAGTTTATCCATTGTGGACAGTTCTTTTCAGAGTGAGGCTGTTGGTGGAAAGTGCAGAAATTATCCATGCCGACCTCTGTTAAATTCATGGACGTAGCATTGTGAGGAGGAGGATTAGAATTATCTTTATCTTCTCTTTTCTTATAATATGTCTTATAAAACCTTTGTGCCTCCTTTTCTTTTTCCATATCTATGATCTTGTTGGAAAGCTTCTGCATCATCTTAGCCATATTTTCCAGATCCGGTGACTTTTCTTCCTTAGGTTTAGCGAACAATAAGGCTTTTCTTCCCGCGCCATTTTCTCCTAATTGTTCTGGATAATCTTCAATACTCTCTCTTTCCGCTTCCACCACTTCTTCCTCTTCATAGGTCTCTGTCAGAGTAGGCTTGGCCCTACCTTTCGCAAACATGGCCAAGTCAGGACCCAAAGCTGAGGTATAGTACTCAATCAGTACTTTGTCTGAAGGCTTATCTGTTTCAGAGAAGTTCTTAAGATATGCTGCAAACCTTTGTGTAAAACTGTGCACTTTTTCTTTTTTTTCTTTCTTCAATGCACATAGTCCTTTCATAAGGGCAGCATGAGTCTTTTGGGTCGCATACTTACTTCTAAAAATCCTCTCAAAGGTGTTCCAGTCTGGAATCGAGTTAGCAGGCAACCCAAAATACCATGAAGCTGCTGCTCCTTTAAGTGTATGCGGGAAAAGTCGACATACTACATCTTCATGCTCCCCAACCCTTAAACCCTCTATTGCCAAATAGAAACTCTGTAGATGATCATCCACTAGGATCTTCTCATTGGGGTCAAATTTAGGCAGCAATTTTTCGAAGGATTGGGGTAAGTCATGTAATGGAGGTGTTAAATTTAGAGGTGATCTGGCTCTCCATGCAGGTGGTGGATTTGGTGGGTTGGGGGGTTGGTTTTCATTTACACCAGCCATGAGTCGAGGTGGAGAGTGAGGGGGTGAACCAACAGGAGTTTGAGCAAGAGAACTGTAAGGGGTACCTGGGCCTTCTTGGTTCAAAGGTAATTCAACCTCCTGCAGAGCAGTCTCTACAAGTTCTTCCCAGTCTCCAACCAACAATGAATCATCTGCTATAGGACGGTCTTTCTTCTTGTATTCTCTTCTAGGTAAGTCAGGGATAATTGGCAACCCTCCAAGCTTCTTTACGTATGCCCGGGTATGTCTCCTTAGGTCGTTAACCACTTCATTACCAACAGCATATAGATGTTTTCTGTTTTCTTTCGGGATTGGATTATGGAACCTACTTCTTTCGGAACTGTCACCTGTGGAAAATTCTCGGGAAAACGGGTTTCCTCGGCCAGCCATGCACTGGCGGCCCTCCTTCTAGCGCCAAAAACTATTGAGGCCTGGAAATTCGCAGGCTGCAACAGTAAGGGATTCTCCCCAGTCAACGTTCCCAACTATCCCGTTGACTGTTTGGTATAGGGAATCCGTCCGGTTTGTGGTCCGGCTACCGTAGGTCAAGTGACAAACCAGGCTTTTACCGGTTGCGGCCCGGTCCACCGAGTTTTTTTATTTTGACTTAGAAATTAAATGCAAGTTCCTAACTAAATGCAAGGTGGTTGGAGAGCAAGGAGCGGTCACGATGTGATGCACAGGCTCTTACCTCTTGTCTTAGACTCGCAAGCAACCGAACCACGTACAATAGAAAAATAAACTAACTATCTAAACTATCCCTAGGGAGCAGAATTAGCATTTATTAGTGAGTAATACATTTTCGTGCGTGCATAATGAAGAGTTACAGATAGCTGATACTTCATTCAAGACACAAGAACAGATACAGATCTTCAAATAACAAGATAGCTGATCATTTTATAAGCAACATTTCTTACTCACAGTGGAAAATATCACAAAAGATACTGACAAACGTTCAACAAGAACATAGGTTCAGTAAATTAAATATTCTTACAGTAAATGAAAGACAACTGAAAATGAAATAGTTCCTCTTCAACATTATTCATTTAGTCGCACTGATACACCCCACTTTTCACTCTTTCCAATAGGCAAAAATTGCAGTTTCCTTTGCAAAACGATGTAGTTCCTCTTACAAGTAAACATTTACAAAATTTTCTAGGGAAAAATCCCTTTTCAATCCTATCTTTTTTCTATTTATACTACCCCACAGGTCTTTTGGGCTGCTCTCCCCCAAAACCCCCGACCCTTTAGTCCCCAACGCTTCATATCCTTTTGTTCTGTCTTTTCCTGCATACTCATGATTGGTTAAGTAACTGTTGTATCCTTTGGACTCGCGCTTTCATTGTCTTTGAAGTGGTTTTGGTCATACCATCATCAACGGTCCGCCTCCCTTCTTGTCGTGGCATTTTTTCATCATTTTCCAGGATTTCACCTGCACACAACAACGAGAGCCAATCATTGAAAACATAACCGCACAAATCATGCGAAATGAAATTACCAATCCACGGAAAATTACTGGCCGCATCTCTATAATCGACAAGAGGCTGGATTAAGTCCTTTTGGGCGAGAAGATCTGAAACGGACCTCGGAAGTCTCTGACATTGGACAGGAGAAGGTTCTCCTATCCGCAACGGCGGAAAGAAAAGAGCTAATGGTGCGAAGAGGCGAGCTAGAAAGACTGTACATCGGACGTCGGCAGGGTTTGTACAATGGACGCTAAACCAACATCCTAGCCACAATGACGGAAGGGGGAAGACTTTAGGCATGCGACGGAAAGGGTGGGAAAACCTTAAGTCGGAATTCGGAAGGCTTCGACGTCGGAAGCGAAATAGATCTCCTGGCCGCAATGGCGGATGAAGAAAAGATAGAGTCACGCGATGGCCATCGGGGAGCGAATCGTTTCACACTCCGGAAGCTAACCTGGTTTGAGAGCTGCGACGACAGACAAGACAAAGATTCCAGCCCCCGATTCAACATAACAGACGCCCGAAAAGCTAAGTAATGGAACACTCAAAACATCGATGGTCCAGCTGATTCACCTCAGAGACAATGGGCAACCTATCAGACGGGGATTCTGCGACCAATAACAAAATCTAGAAACATGCATCCTCTAGAAATGGGCCGCAAAATAATCATTAGAATCAAACAAAGCTAAAGCAAGACCAAACCTTCATGGATCAAACAAAAACAGAGCAGCTTTGACGGAAAGGAGGGGCCCCAAAATTTAAGAAAATTGGGGAGAAATGGTTGCAGTGCAACAACTTGATATAAAATATTCTTTCGATTTTCCAAGAGGATATAGTACTTGGTTGTTTAAAGATTTTTTTTGGAGACTAGACCACTTTATAATAATATCGTATCTTCATGCGGAATACTTAAATTTTTATCAAAGTAATATTAGGAAATTATAGAGGTTTGTGGGGTTTGGTATATGGTATTTTAACTGAGGGACCCTCGATCTCTCATCTAAACTGATCTATTGAGATAATGGAACGTGGTGAATAGGTTAAAAAAGGGATTAAAATGTGGAGAACTTGCACCATAAAGAAAAACATAAACATGTTAAACATAGAAACACTGCATAATGAAACATGGTGAGTAGGTAGAAAAACAGAGTCAAACCTGGATGAGAAGAAAAAACAAAAACATCTAAAACACGACAACATTATATGAATTTACTTCACAATCTCTTTTAATAAATTAGAAAGCATTTCTTGTTAAGAGTAGTAATTTTTTTAGTTATCCTATATTAGTTACATTCCATAAGTCAGTTCCATAATAGGTTAGCCCATATTGGCTAGAACAGTCAAACATGTAAAATATATATAATTGTATGATAATACATAGTCAGTTCAGCCATTCATGGTTTGATAGTCATTTGTTTCATCTTTCTCCATATTTGAACATTGTATCAAAACTTAAAAAAATTAATTAAAAGTTTGCAACATTGAAGAACTCACCAAAACTTGATTTTGTTGTTGCTTATCACTCGTTAGGGATTCTTTGACACTGACACCCACTTATAACTACATATGAGGCTCGTTTACTATTTATTTAGGGTAGAGAAGTGACCCTAATTCATGATTTGGGGATGTATGTGATATTTAGAGAATAATTATAAGTCTCAAGGTTGAGGCCCAATTGCTCGATTGCAAAAGCAAACAACAGTGAAAGGTCGTGATGCTCCATTGCATGTCAAAACAGTTGTATAGTGTTCCACTACTTCTGCATGTCTACCCTCTTGAAAATCTTTATTTCCTGCAGGCTTATGGTGAATTATTTCACATATCATGGCCATAAATGATGTCATAGATTCCATACACTCCATGCCATACTTTTCAAGTGCAAAGTTTACTTCCTCATATTTCAACAGTAAATCAAGAGCCTCTTCCAATATTCCCATGTAGAAATGGGCCTTGGAACACATCCGCCACTGCCATAATTTTGGACAAAGATAAAGAAAATGATTGAATGTATGTTCATCAAGTGAGATACAACTTCATTTTATATTTCACAATAGAGTAATCCAATGGGAAAATACCACAAGTCAAGGAGTCAAGAATAATATAAAAGACTTTAGTTAGGGCTCTTTTAATTTCAATATGGGATTTTGGGACTTTAAACATTAATTCGGGTTTGGAATTGCACATGTATTAACTACATGTACTATCCAATGGGGTCACTGCTACAAATACCATGGCTGATATAGAGTATTAATGTCTAGTTAAGTAAAATTCATAGACTCAATTCTAGTTAAGTAAAATTTTGAATACTTGGTTTAAATGCCCAACTATATTAGTAACGCAAATATGAGTGTTTGCTAATGAGATTCAAATTTTGGTGTTTGGGAATGGATAAGCAAAGTAAGGAATTCATCTTGTGATCTATCTTCTTAAAGGATGGTACATAATTAAGCATATGTAGGTCATAATGCTTGTCCCATGGGAAAGTCAGTAAAATTTATAATTGTGTCAACATGATGTCATAGGATGGTGTTTTTATGGAAAAGAGCTCATGCAAGTTAAATCAGCATGATGGTTGTGATTGACAAAGGAAAAAAATATACACATTAGTAGGGAAATGCACCTCAATCTCATGACATCCCTAACCATTGATGTGAAATAGATTGACGACATGGAATCAATTTGTAGTAACAAATTATCCTTTCATCCATTTAAAGTAAATCACGTGACATTGGTCCTTGTGGGTATAGGCCATCATGGATTCCTCCGAGAGTTAGCAGCTCTAAATATGGTTAAGGGACTAGATTTGGATTCATAACTGAAGGAGATCACCCTTGTCTTGTATATCAAATCCATAAACTATTATCCATTTAAACCATATCGGTTCACATACAAAAATAATCAAAAACTCACTTTCAAATCAAACACATCACATTCATGCTTGGAATTAAGCAATTGTATATATAATTAGATAATAATATGGAATAAATTCTATATTGGTCATCAAAAGGCATGAATGTTTCACATTAAGATGTAATTTTCAAACGTAAATATATAATATAGTATGGGCTATAAAATACACAAATTGGAGGTCCATCAAAGAATACAAAGAATGCCAAGTTATGGAAAGTGGTAATATTTGGTTTGATGTTTCCTAAGTGTTTGTATGCACATTTAAAATGTAATATAACTTTTTTTGGAATATATATATATATATATATATATATATATATATATATACCCATGGATACTTTCCCACAATAGTGGATAGTGTTTATACACTTCATATAAGTCCCACTCACTTTTCCTGGAACAACAATGAGATTAATTATAAACGATGTATATATTTAGACAATATTTAATTATTGAAATAACCAATATTCATCCCCCATAATCGATCATTCAATATTTTATAAAACATATGAAAGAATAAAATGATCATTTTTCGAGGAGGCATGAAGAAGGACATCGTCACATTTGTGGTTGAATGTGACCCTTTCCAAAGACATAAAGGTGAGAAATTGAATCCCTTGGGTGAAATTAAACCACTTCCAACTCCAAATACATTATGGACTGGCATCTATGTATATTTCATTATGGGATAACCAAAATATGACAATAAGTCTATAATCATTGTTTTGGTTGATCGTCTTTCCAAATATGTTCATTTTTGTGTCATATAACACCCTTTTAGGGAATTTATGCTAGGTAAATTTTTCATGGATAATATATTCAAACTCTATTGCATGCTATAGAATATTTCCATGAATCAAGACCCCACAATATGGAATGATCTTGAATAGAGATCTTCAAAATGTGCTTCCTAGAACAAGATTTCCTCCCAAGCCTAACTTCAGATTTGAAAGAAAGCCTTGGAAAAAGGATGTACTTGATAAGAAGTTTTGGCAAAAGGATACATTCGAAAAGAATAAGAAATAAGGACAAAACAGGTATGAACTTCTAAGGAAAAAATTGTGCTTCACATGCTTCCAACCATGGGCACCGGGGCATAAATGTGCTAAAGGAAAGGCTCAATACATAGAAGTATTTTCTGATAATGATGAGTATGAAGGGGTTATGTATGAAGAGGGTCACACTTCAGATCAAGAGGAAGCATATGAGACATCAACTGAAGAATAAATACAAGAATAAAATCATCCTTCACCGGACAAAGCAAGAATGGCAGTACTTTTAGCTTTCCTCGCTATCACACTATTCGATGCAAGGGTGTGGTATTGGGACAAAGAGCTTTAGTTTTGGTAGATGGAGGAGCTACACATAATTTCATTGATGCAGAAATGGTGGAGAAAATAAATATACCAAGTGAACCATTCGATGGATTCTCAATTGTCATTCCAGGTCACAATACCATGCAATGCAAAACATGGGTTCCAAAGCTGCAAGTCACCATAGGTTACTATACTTTTGTTGATAGTTTTTTTGGTTGATGTTGATGATACTAATGTAGTATTGGGAGTGAAATGGATGTATTCTATAGGATATCATTTAGTGAATTGTCAAATTCCTGAAATGAAATTTCAAGATTCAACAGGGGTACTAAGGGTTGTGAGAGGGCAGCACACTTACCCAAAACAGGTAGTAAATTGCAATAGTATGAGATATATATTGAGGCATGGTGATATAGAATGGGGTTATAAATGTTATATCACCTCTCCCAAGACAAGAATCATATTTTTTAAACACTCAAAGGAGATAGAGACACTTTTTCACAAATATGAAAAAGTTTTCAGAGATCTTCCACATGGTAGACCACTTGATAGGGGGTTGAGCATAACATTGTTTTGGAGGAGGGTACTTCACCCATTCAGATACCACCTTATATACATCCAAATAAGTTCAGAGATGAGATTGAGAATACCATTCAAGAACTCTTAGAGTTGGGACTCATTATACCAAGATTTAACCCTTATGCTTCTTCAGTAGTGTCAGTAAAGAAAAAAGATGGAACTTTGAGGATGTCTATAGACTTTAGAGATTTAAAAAAGAAGACCATCAAGAATATATATCCTATTCCTAGGATTTATGAGCTCATGGATGAGCTATTTGGAGCTAATTACTTTTCCAAAATTGACCTTAGATCCAATTATCACCAAATTTGGATGAAGGAGGAAGATGTGCAAAAGACTGCTTTTCGATGCCATTATGATCACTTTGAGTTTATTGTTATGCCATTTGGGTTGACTAATGCTCCAGATACATTTCAAGCATGTATGAATAGAATATTTTGCAAGCAGATTAGAAGGTTTGTTTTAGTCTTCTTTGATGATATTCTCATTTACAGTAAAACTTGGGAAGAGCACTTGCAACACCTAGAGATTGTGTTGAAAACTTTGCAAGAACATTCTTTGTATGCTAAGATGTCTAAATGTGAATTTCGGATGAAAGAACTATTATATATTGGGCACATTATTAGGAAATATGGATTTAAATTTCACATGCAAAAGATCAGGGCTATCTTAGAATGGCCATCACCAAAAAACATCATAGAATTAAGAGGCTTCATTGGAATATGTACATACTACAGGAAGTTTGTGAAAGGATTCTCCAAGTTTACTTCTCCACTCACTTATTTGACTAATAAGGATGCTTTCAAGTGGAATGAAGAGGCTGAAAATGCCTTTGAAAAAATTAAAGAGGTAATGAGTAGCTTTCCCATACTTACATTACCTAATTTTTGTAAGCCTTTTGTTGTTGAATGTGATGCCTGAGGTGAAGGACTAGGGGTTTTCCTAAAGCAAGGCCAACACCCTATAGCCTTTGAGAGAAGAAATTTTCATCCTAATGAAAATATTTACTCCATATATTACAAAGACATGTTGGCCATCATGCATGCCTTGGAAAAATTCCAACAATACTTAGTAGACAACAAGTTTGTGGTGAAAACTGACCACAATAGTCTAAGACACTTCCTTACCCAAAAGGATCTAAATGAAAGAAAAAAAAAGTGGGTAAGGAAGATCCAAGATTATGATTTTGATATTGAATATGTGAAAGGAAATAATAACATTGTAGCAGATGCATTATCTCGAAGACCTTATTTTTCTCTTATGGACATTGCTAAAAATTGGAAAGACATGCTACTAGTTGAATATGCCAAAGATAAGTTTGCTTGTGATGTATTAGATGGACTCATGAGAGATTATAACTACATAATTTTGAATGGGCTGATATATTATAAGGGCATAATTTATTTGGTTCGAGATTCAAATCTTAAGTACAAAGTTTTGTAGGAAGCAGATGATTCCCCACTAGTAGGTCATCCGAGGATCTTCAAAACCTATAGGAAACTAAGGCAAAGGTTCTATTGGAAGGGGCTGAAGGAATATGTTAATAATTATGTGAATTAATGTAATGTATTTCAGAAAAACAAATCAGAACTCACACACCCTTCTGGTTTATTACAACCATTTCCCATTCCGGAGCAAAAATGGGACAGTATATCGATGGATTTCATCACCGGTTTGCCCAAATATTTGGGAAAGGATTGCATATATGTGGTAGTGGATATATTTAATAAGTTTTCTCATTTATTTTCTGTTACATCCTCTCTTATTTCTGCACAATTGGCTGATCATTTTTTCAAAGAAATCTTTAGATTGCATGGGCTCCCCAAGAGCATTGTGAGTGATAGAGATGGTAGATTCATGAGTGTTTTTTGGCAAGAAATTTTTAGATTGGTGGGCACTCAATTGACACCAAGTACAATATACCATACATAAACTAATGGAAAAATATATAGGGTTAATAAATGGTTGGAAGGGTACCTCCGAAACTATGTGGGAGAACAGCAAAAAGCTTGGACAAAATGGCTACACTTGGGTGAGTTTTACTACAACACTACGTTTCACATGTCAATAGGGATGTCTCCTTTCAGAGAATTATATGGTTATGATGAAATTAAATTTTCTGATATGATATTTGGTGATAACATAGCTCCAAAATCTAAATATTGGGTGGAAGAAAGCCAAGAAATTTTAAAGCTTTTAAAAGACAATTTGCAGGTTGCCCAAAATCAACAAAAACAATATGTCGATAAACATAGAGAGGAAAGGACATTTAAAGTTTATGATTTAGTGTATTTTAGGTTTCCTCCATACAAACAAACATCACTCAAAATAAATGGAGCAGAAAAGCTAAAGCCAAGATACTATGGGCCCTACAAGGTAATCCGAAAAATTGGAGAAGTAGGATATGAGTTGGAACTTCCGGAAGGGAGTAAAATTCATAATTTATTTCATGGTTCTTTTCTCAATAAATATATTTGTCATCAAATTTTCATTTCATATACACTCCCTCCTTTGTATTATGAAGGACAACTTACACTCATTTCGGAAAAAGTTTTGAAGACAAGGGAGAGAAGATTGAGGAGCAGAACAATCAAAGAATACTTGGTGCAATGGAAGGATCTACCAAGTGAAGATGCCACATGGGAAGAGGAGAATATTTTGTAGCATCCAAATATGAAATTTCTTGAGGACAAGAAATATTGGGTGGGGAGGACTATAATTTCCCCATTCAAATAATTGCATAGCAGGACAATTCCATCAATCCTACTAGTTCCCTAGGTTGGGTGGAAACATTGGGAAGTTAGAAAGGGAGCTAATAAATAGTGTTTAGACATTAGAAGGAATAAATATTTATTTAATGGATTTAATTAAATTAATTCAAGTGAAAAATTAAATGGCTATGGAGAATGGAGACATGTGGAGACTATGGGGCCCACTCAAGCTAGAATTCCTATGTTAAATGGCATCCTCCTCTTGTAATTTCGAATCTATGGGAAGACTAATGTTTTGGTATGGATTATTAGGTTAATATACTTGTCCATATACTTCATAGGTAAATTTTGGGATGAATTATAACTTAAATGGGAGAGGAAGAGCCAAATGGGAGTTTCATGGACACTTGGCTAGATTCCCCTTACATTTATGACATCTAGGACACCAATGATGGAGATTCTATGACAGTTATGAAACAATTCAGATATGAAGGCTGACATACTGGCATACTGAAATTTTAGGCCTGAATAGAGCATCTTATAGATCTAATTTTGGAGTTGTATAAGGCCAAGAGGCTCCTACTCAAACTTGGGAGAAGAGGGAAGGTGAAGAGAGAGGCCACATGGCAAAGCATGAGCAACCACACCAATTCGACTTGGATTTGGTTTATGGATGGATTTCAAACCTTAGAAGACCAATAATTTTTATAAGATACCGGTATCATCCATGAGAAGAACCCTTTTTATCATTTTTGAAATTTGCTATTATGAAGAGAGAGAGCTAGTGGAAGACTAGTTCATGCCTTAGCCAATTTCAAGGGTGAAAGATTCCCATCCTAGTTGGTGTTTGGAGAGGCCTATCAAGTATTTAAAGGAGATTAAATGGATTCATAAGTTACAGGTGCAAGCTACAGAATATATTGGACACATCAAGTTCATATTGGTCTTCCTTTCATCTCAAGTTTTCTCACCATATTTCAGCTCTATGGAGTGTGGCGCACTTGGTGAGCTATTCATCTCTTTGAGGGGGATTATCTTGCTCCAGTATTTTGTATTATGATTTAAATGATATTTTATTTTATTTCAGAAATCTTTCAGGTCTAAATTCCAAGAATTCTCATGTATTATTGCTCAATAATGAAGAAACAATGTCATTTCCCCACTACCTTGTTGTAAACTCTTATAATCTTTATGGATTCGAATGGATGTAAAAAATATTTATGATTTATGAATGAATAGACTATAATTAAAGTATATTATGGTTTTCATGTTCATTAACTGATAATTTGTGGCCATTGGGTCGAATTTCATAACATTTGGGGCAAACTACACCTCATTTCCCCAAGGGTCCAAAACTAGTTTTTTATATCTGATTGAAAGAAGTGATAAAATCCATTGGAGGTCGATTGGTTATGCATATGAGTCTCTGATAATTTCTTATGCAAATCCCCTGATTAAATTTAATAATTATATTTGGTTTCTGCACATTTGGGAAGCCATTTCTACCATTTACCCCGGGGGGATTTGAACCCAAAATTGCTAGTAAAATCATTTATCTTGTTCAGAATTTAGTACAGACTTGAAGACCTGATTGGAGGGACATAATACATCCCTGAGAATAATAATTAAGTTATTATATCATTTATACACCTTATTTGAATATTTGGGAGCAATTGGGTTGATTTGGAGACCAAGACACTAAAACTAGTCCAGAGCCAAAATTGTGAAAAAATGGAAAATTGGACATTTTGGTAAAAAATTAAAAATGGTACATTACACCTCTTTTCCTGATATTTGAAGTGAAAATTTTGTTCCCTCGATTTCCTTAACAATTTCAGCAATCTGCATGAAATAATTTAATAACCTTAAGCAACAATCACATAAATTATACCATCTTTAACAATATTACACCAGTTACAACAAATACACTTAATATATTAAAAGAGTATACAAAAGGCCTTTTTTTGTATGTTCAAATATCAAAATTACATCCTTCAAAAATCAAAACAAATGGACTTGCCAACAGGGCATAGGTTCACTGGTTAGGTCAACATAGTAGTAAGCCATCCAGAAGGGTTCTATTCTCACTATGGTCTTTTCCCCACCCAATTGGAACATCTCAAAAAGAGATGAGGACAGGTGCAAGTCCTGAAATATTTTGGTGGAATTGTTTCCAGTCAAAACTGATATCAAAGACCGATAGTTCAATTTGTTGCAATGTATGAATCCCCCAACCTTGGGGTGTGTTTCCTGAAGCAACATTCCAAAAAAATATGGACAAATGGATAATATCAAAGCTCAGAAAAATCTTTGCTACATTTATTTATGTAAGCAAGACACTGGCAGAGGACATCAACAAACCCCAGAATTAATAAAATCTAGAAACTATTTAATTACTTTGTATTACCTCCACATTTCCTTAAAACTAATATCCTACCTTCCAGTGGCTTGCCAAGCCCTTCCATTTTCAATATTGTATAGCACTACCTTCCAGTTACTCATTCAGCTCCTGCAGTTACTTTTAAGTTTTTTTATACAACCTACAATAACACCTAAAATGTAATTTTTTAAATAAAGAGTTGCAAAAATACCTAAAACATATCCGCTTGACATAAATCTACAATTTATTCATCTTCTTCAGTGTATACGTAATCACAAGTTGTTAAATCTATGCAATAGTGTTTATTTTAAATGCGCTCACCCTTTTGGTTACTTCATGAACAGTTTGATTCAGAGGCATTGAAAACGGTTGTTTGTATATCATAATATTTTTTAACTGTAGTGTTATCTTTTGCCACCTAGGCCGTCTAATTTTAGCTGACACTATCCCAATTGGATCTATTCATAGTAGTATGAGTATAGCTGATCTAAGATATGGTGATGATAAAGAATCATATAGAGACTTAGTAAAACTTGACACATGAAACACTACAATCAAATCATTCAAAGTCTAAATGAAGTATCACACGAGAAACATAAGTTCAAGTTGAAAATCAGTTTCAATTTGAAAGATGATCTTAAAAATATGGTAAATCACAATAGACATTTGATTTGGACAAACCTTTGACACAATAGTTAGGAGTTACACATGTGTCAATTTTTTATGGGTTTTGGGACATGTATCATGACCCTCACTAATCCACTTCTCTAGAAAACCCCTCTCATAAGTTTGGCCAGATGAAAGAAAATATGGCACCCACAAAAAGGGTTTTTTTTTCATCAATTTATACCAGATCGTCGGTTTTTCGACATATTTGGAGTGGTTTATTTCGTCGGATATCCATCCAATATGGTGACTTTGCTACACTACCTACATCTATAGTCCATCATAATTTCTACTCCTTGCACATGACATTCGACAACAATTTAATACAACTGGCGGCTTCAAGGTGTCGGATGGAAGTGATAACCATCGGTTCTTCGACGTCCTATCATCGGAAATTAGACGCCTATAGACACCTTCAAAATATTGAGTGGAAGTGATCATTGTCGGGTATTCGACGACAAGTCATCGAAAATTCGACACCCAATTGAATTAAGACTTGCCCAATTTAGGATGATATTCTATCGAAATATCAACGGGAATTTAGGATGATATGTTGTTGAAATATTGACGGGGTTCAAAATGGTGTCAAATAACCAACAAATTCCCATCGGCGCCAAAAAAAATGTTGTTTTCAAATAACAGACATGTGTCTGTCGAATTTTAGACATTAAAGATGTCGGATTTCAGGATAAAATTCACTTGTGTTTAGACACTCTGCTCCCTCTAATTTGAGTATCATGTGTTGACGAAACTTGCTTCCTTTTGCACTATTGATCCATGTGTATCTGTCTATGTCATCTCCCATCAATTGGGCCTATTGAGATGAGCATACTTCTCTCCAATAATATTGAATACCATCCCCGAATCTCTCTGAGTGGACACTTGGCTAACTTCATAGCCTATAGATGCCAATATGGACTACATTTTTCATCTTATAGATCCACTTGGAAGTCACCATTGACTTCCACTCAGGTCTTTGCATCACCTCCCACACATTATTCTTTATGATGGACCGATAATCCTCCATCATGGAATCCTTCCAAATATGTTGACTTGATGCCTCCTCTTAACTAGAAATCAATGATGTGACTCATCAATGCAAAATAACTCATGAACCTCTGAGGTATTTTACTCTCCCTGAAAGTACCACTAGGATATGCATGCCTCTTTGCATCCTACAAAGTATCATGAATCCATTATGGCCTCTATATATGACTCATGGGATATTAGACTCCACAAGAGAAATAAATCACTCTTGTCAAAACAAGAGATATGACTCACTCTTGACTTATAGAATATATGATTCACTTATGTCACTCACAAGAGATATGACTCACTCTTTTCTAATCAAGAGACATGGCTCTCTCTTGAATTACATAAGATATGACTCACTTTTGTGAATGCTTCCTTGAGAGTCTTATCACCAATATCTAGTTGGGACTTATGTTCTGAGCATAAAATGTGGTACTAGATTCCTTTTCCCATAAGAACATTGGTAGATCCTAATCATGGATCATTGTATTAGCATTCTTCATTAAAGGACCTATTTTGTAATGCATGACATAATTATCCACAATAGTCAACCCGTACCAATTAAATGGTTATAGGTGTGTGCAAGCTGATGAGGGTCTCTTTTTAGGAATTAGATGCAATATAAAATTGAAAAAATAGGCATCCCTTAACTTACATGGATATTTTGAAACACATAAACAATGAATATTACAATGAGTAAAAAAGATGAAATGTAGGAAATTGAATGATGTTCCTGAAAATATATATGTTTTCTGTTAAAAATATTTTTAACTATCTAAAGTTTGATTTTTTTAAGAGACACTTTTTGGGGGGACAAATTATAAGGTATATGTTTTTCTGGGTGCATCCTTTGATTTCCTAAATGATGGAGACAACTTATGAAAACTGGTAGATATATAGAGAACAACTAGTACAAGTGCACCGCTATTTTTCCAAAAAAAAAACGTAATAATTTTTATTTAATTTTAATTATCTAAGTGATTGAACCTCGAAAACAATACGCCAAGTGTGGGTTCATATTTTTAAGGTCTTTATGCAATGATCATGAAATGGTTTTTTTATAGAATGTATAGTTTGGTGTCCTTTAGTGCACCATACAATTTTATTTCAAAATGGTTGAGAAACAAAAGAGTTATGGACAAAACACTAACAAGGTGTTTTTAAAAATTCTTTTTTTAAAATTACATATTTGGACTATAGAAATAATTCAATCTGTGTCTAAAATTTCATAAAAATTATAGTGTGCAACATACGGTAACTAATGGCTAAACACAGACATAATAAAAAATTGGATGTAATGATCAATTACCCATGGTCTACCACATTCCATGCCATAGGCTTGGAAAATCTAAAGGAAAATACAAATCAGACACATAGGTACAAAGAGTCCATGCCGACATGTGTGAAGGTTTAGGTTTAGTGATACAAAACTCGACTTCAAATTCAAAAAAAATTCCCACCAAAACTAAATGCATATGCATTTTAGAATCACAAAATGCATACGCATTTTAGTATTGTAAAACACATGTGCTTTTGCGAACAAAAACGATACTACCCCCAAAATACCCTAATACATCCCCTCTCCAACTCCCAAATACCCCCATGACCATCTATCACAGCTCCCCCTCAAAACCTAATACCCCCCCAACCCACTAACATCCCCTACTTCTACTCCCACTAACACCCCCCCTCTTACTCCTCCCCTAACCTCTTCCTCCTCTCCCTCTTCCTCCCCTCCTCCTCCCTAACTCTTGCTAACCCCCTATCACTCTATCTCCCCCGTCATCTTCCACCTAGCCATGTATCTCCCCCAAAACCATATTACCCCTCCTCCCTACTTTCTCTCTCTCACCTTTTTCCTCCTCTCTCTAACTACCCTAATTCTACGGAAAATTTTAAGGATCCATACTTATTTAAAAGTGTATAAAGCTTGGTGAATCTTACCAATTCTTAAAATTCCAACTATAAAATATTTGGAAATATTATTAAAACAATATTTCAATTTCTGAGGAATTTATATAGTTTATATAATAATTTGGCAATTTTTAGAGTGAAAAAAAAAATTACCCCATCAAAATTGGGCAAAACAAGGCTTCAAAAAATGCAAATTGGTGAATATTTTTTGGGAAAAACATGGAAAATATCCTATGGGATAAATTTCGCCCCTCAAAATTTCCCTTTCCTAATTCTCCCTAAACACGTATCCTCACACCCCTATTCATACCCCTACTACTCTCTCTTTCCCCCAATCTTGTACAAAAGAACTCCCCCCCCACTCTCTCTCTCTCACCCTGACCCTCCCCCTCTTCTCCCTAACTCTTACTAACCCCCTCTATCACTCTATCTCACTACCCTACTCCTCCACCTCCACCTAAACTCCACGCCCCCCTCTCTCTCCCCCTCCTCTCCCTAACATTTACTAACCCGTAACACTTACTACACCCCTATATCACTCTCTCTCAGTCCCATACTCCTCCACCTACACCTAATCCCCAGCCACCTCTCTCTCCACATCTCCTCTTTCTAACCTTTACTAACCTCTAACCCCTTAACACTCCCCCCCTCTCTCCACCTCTAACCACTTACAACCCCCCAATATCTCTCTCTCTCTCTAACCCAAATACCCATGCTCCTCACCTATACCCCCCTTTCTCTCTAATGACCCTAAGTTACTCCCCAAACCCTAAACACCCCCCCTCTCTCTCTCTCTTCGTCCTAACTCTTACTAACCCCCTCTCCCACTCTCTCTCACTCCCCTACTCCTCCATATACACCTAAACCCAACCCCTCTCTTTCTCCCTCAACCCCTTAACACATCACTACCCCATTGGCTCTCTCTCTCTCTCTCTCTCTCTCTCTCTCTCTCTCTCTCTCTCTCTCTCTCTCTCTCTCTCTCTCTCTCTCTCTCTCTCTCTCTCTCTCTCACACACACACACACACCTATTCCTCCCCCTTCAACTAACCCCCTCCTCTCTTTCTCCCTCCCCCCTTCATGCTAACCCATACTAACCCATTTTCTCACTCTCTTTCTCCATTTCTCTACTTACCCCTAATCCCCTAACACCCCCCTTTGTCTCTACCTATAACCCCTTAACACCCCCCCTAATGGCCTCAAAGACAACCTAGATCGAAGACTTCTACTAACATGATGAATTCCTAATTGAAATATGCTTTCCACAAAATTTAACTCAGGTATCTTTCCCTTTCTCAAGATCATTCTTCTGCAATCTCCACCTTTCCACCATCTCCACCTTTCTACAACTCAGCTTTTCCACAAACGTCGTTTCGCAAGACCTTTCCCACAACACCCCTTTTTAGCAAAACTGTGGATTGCGGGATGCGGCTTTACAACTTTTATATTTTTTATTGAACTTCCACACTTAATTTCAGCCGCAATAATCTAACCCACATGCGGGTTGTGGAACTTGACTTATCAAAAACTGAGTTCCCGCAATTTCCATGTTTCCCGATTTCCTCAATTTCGAAGTCTTCTACACCATCAATTATTGTAGATTAGTTCTTGGTTGTTTATCTATATCTAGATGTAGAACAGATTGTAACCGTTGATTTCCGTCGCGATCTTTCTTCTTCGTTCGATCTTCTCTAAGACCTTTCTTCGTAACTCGCCAAATTGATCACTGAAAGGATCAATTTCTCTGCAATTCAAAAACTAAATAATTTTATACACTGAGTTATATGGAGTGAATGTAGGATGAATTCATATCTCTACAGACTTATATAAAACTAGGAATCCATCAAAACACAAACGAAATGTAATCCTCCGTTCTTTATTCAACTTGATCAGAATTTCAAAACACAGAGAATTCAACGTATTCACTCCTTCTGTGCACACTCTTTATTCTCTCATCATTCACAATTTTTTCCTTTTCCTTCTTCCCCCCCGCCCCACCTTCCTAGAACTATTACACTCAAATTAATTTATAACACTCAAAAAACCTGTCAGATCCAACCAAGTTGGACCTGAGGACCTAATAAAAGAAAACCCTATCGATAAAGATCAATCCTTGAGAAATCCATGCAGGGATCAAGGAGAACAAAGGCAAAATTGCCACTTATTACAAATTTAAAACTAGATATATCTACTTGTCCTCAAACCCTATCAATCTAGAACTTGATTACAAGGCAATATGACTCATCAGTAAATGAACTTCAAGCTGGATGCTAAGTTGATTCATCAGTAAATGAACTTCGAGCTAGATGCTCCTGCATCATACTCCTGGGGAAGAAAAGAATTATTCATTAAGTCTTCAGGAAGTACATTGTACTTGGAAATTTCTTGCTCTATCATCCAGGATGCATCTTCAATAGGTTGATTTCTCCATTTGACCAGGTATTGAAAGAAGGTTTTGTTCCTGATCTTCCTTAAGATTCTTTTTTCAAGGATTGCTTCAATCTGAGGTTTTTCTTTTTGTGGAATTTGTCCTTTCCAATCTATAGTTGGATCATCTCTATATAAAATTACAGCATCTGGTTGGATATCTGCATCTCTAAAAGGATATAAATCTGAAACATTAAAAATTGGTGAAATCTAAAGGTCGGAAGGAAGTTCAATTTAATAAGCATCTGCAAAAAACTTCCTTAAAACTTTACAAGGTCCAATATTTTTAAGCTTCAAATTATTATAAGTTCCTTTAGGGAAACTTTCCTTTTTAAGATAGGCCATCACTAAATCTCCAATCTGAAAATTCACTTCTCTCCTCTTTAGGTCTGCTCTTTGTTTATACTTCTCTGCACTTTCCTGTAATCTCTTCTTGATGTTTTCTTGTAGATCATGCATACTAAATGAAAATTATTCACCCTTTGCACTTCTCTTTTCCTGTTTTCCCAAATCTATAAGTTCATATACACCTCTTGGATGCATCCCATAGATAATTTTAAAAGGACTCATACATGTACTTCTATTGGGTGAGTCATTGTATGCAAACTCAGCCTAAGCTAAAGCTAACTCCCATTGTTTTCAATGTTCATACACTAGACTTCTCAGTATATTTCCCAATCTCCTATTTACCACTTTAGTCTATCCATCAATCCTGAGGGTGATAAGAAAAACTAAAACTGATATTAGTCCCCAATTTATTCCATAGAGCTCTCCAAAAATTACCAACAAATTGTGTATCTCTATCAGACTCAATACTCAAAGGCAAACCATGCAACTTTACAATTTCTGAAAAGAATAGATTAGCAATGTTTGTTGCATCATTAGTCTTTTTGCATGCAATGAAATGTTCCATTTTGGAAAATCTATCTACTACAACATAAATTGAATCATGACCTCTCTGAGTTCTAGGTAAACCTAAAACAAAATCCATGCTTATTGAATCCCAAGGCCTAGCTAGAATAGGTAATGGTTGATACAATACTGTGTTCTGACTTATCCCTTTTGCATGTTAACAGACTCTACATCCTTCAACAAATTTATTCACATCATGTTGCATCTTTGGCCAAAAATAAAAATTACTCACCAGAGCAAAAGTCTTGTCTTACCCAAAATGTCCTGACATACCCCCACTATGCTTTTCTTAAATTAAATTTTCCCTCATTGAACATATTGGAATACACAACTTACTGTCTTTGAACAACAATCCTTCCTGCATCATATAATCTAACCACTGGATTCTATTATGGGTAAGTGTATTTTCACAGGTAGCATAAATATCCTTGAAATCTACATCCTCTTTATACATAGCAATCAAATTTTCAAATCCTAAAGTACTTACCTTAACTTCTTGCATTACCAAACTTATCTTGCTCAAAGCATCAACAACTTTATTAGAGTTACCACTTGTATGTTTGATAACAAAGGTAAAGTTATGCAAAAATTCTACCCATTTAGCATGCCTATGATTTAATTTAGGCTGGTTGTTGATGAATTGCAAAGCATGATTGTCAGAATACAAAACAAATTCCCTAGGCATTAAATAATGTCTCCACTTTTTAAGAGTTTGCACAACAGTATATAATTATTTATCATACGAAGAGTACCTTTGTTTAGCTTCATTCAACTTTTCACTGAAATATGCCTTTGGCCTCAGTTCTTGACTTAAAACCGCTCCCACTGTTGCTCCACTGGCATCTGTCTCCGCTTGAAACACTTTATAAAAACTGGGCAAAGCCAAAATAGGCTTCTCAGTTATTTTCTTCTTCAATAATTTAAAATTTCTATCAGCTTCTTCGGTCCATTGGAAAGGTTGTTTACTTCCTCTGAAAGTATCTATTAAAGGTGCACAAATATGACTGGATTTATTAATAAACTTCCTATAGAAACTATCAAGTCCATGAAAACTTCTTACCTCATAAGCATTCCTTGGAACTGGCCAATTTAAAATTGGTTGCACTTTATCAGAATCCATTCTCAGTCCTTATTCTGAAACCACAAACCCTAAGTAGACCAATTATTTTTTAAGGAAGCTACACTTCTTCAAATTTATCAGCAACTTCTCATTCTAAAAATTCCTCAACACCAACTTAAGGTGCCTAATTAAATTCTCCTCTTTGTTCTGACTAAAAATCAGTATGTCATGTGGATATACTATCACAAATTTTCCAGTAAATTCCTTCAGAACCTCATTTATCAATCTCATGAAAGTATTGGGTGCATTTGTAAGCCCAAATGGCATCACTAACCACTCATATAGACCATCATTAGTTTTAAATGTTGTTTTCCATTCATCCCCTTCCCTTATTCTAATTTCATGATATCCACTTTTCAAATCTATTTTGGAAAAACATTTTGAACCACTTAAACAGTCCATCAGATCATCAATTCTGGGTAAAGGAAATCTATACCTGATAGTGATATTTTTTATTTCCCTGGATTCAGTACACATTCTCCACCCACCATATTTATTTGGAAATAGCACAGTGGGTACAGCACAAGGACTCAAGCTCTCTTTCACCAATCCCTTCTCCAACAACTCTTGTACTTTCTGCTTGATTTATTCATTTTCTAGAGGGGTTAAACTATATGTTGCTTTGTAAGGTAAACTTGCACCAGGTATTAAGTCAGTGTGATGACTAATACTTCTTACAAGAGGTAATTCATTTGGCAATTCATCCAGAATAATTTCATCATACTCATCAAGCAAAGTTTTAACTTCATCTATAAAATCATGTAAATCTATAGAAGTTAAAATTACCTTTGGCTTACCAATAAGAGCAAAATGTATATCATTTTCTTCCTGAACGTCTTGTAACAGTTCTTTTCTAGACAGCAGCAGAATGCTTGATCTTGAACTTCCTTGAACTGCTTCATCTTCCAAGTGTGACAAGGCATGTCTCTTCCCATCTTTCTCCAAAGAGTAAGTATTCTTCCTCCCATCATGAATAGCTTTCATGTCATACTTCATTGGCCTCCCTAAGAGTATATGGCACACATCCATAGGCATTATGTCACACAATATTTCATCCTTGTAAGTACCAATCTAGAACTCCACATTACATTGCTCATTCACCAAGAGTTGATGTCCTTTCTGTAACCAAGACACTTTGTAAGGAGTGGGATGCTTCATCCTCTTCAATCCCAACTTCTCTACCATCTCTGTGGAAACCAAATTATCAATACTACCACTATCAATAACCATTTTACAACACTTACCTTGTGACTTACACCTTGTTCTGAACATACTTTTCCTTTGAACTAGTTCATGTACCTATTTCTTTGTCTTCACCAAGATTCTCTTCAACATAAGAGCCTCTCCACCCTCTGGAGGAGTATTCACCTCTGTTTCTTCTTTTGATTCTTCCTAAGCCTCTGTAACATTCACATTTCTTTGACCTGTAGATTTATTTCTTGGACAATCCCAAGACATATGTCCAATATCTCCACAAGTATAACATCTTACTTCTCTATTTCTACCTCTTCCTCTACCTCCTCTGAATCCTACTCTCTAGAATGACTGAATGCTACTGCTAGAAATTTCAGCTTCATCTTTAGAAGTTCTACCTCCTATATTTGGAACACCTCTACCTCTTACCATGTTATTTCCTATGTTTCCCTCGTTTTTCTTTCTTAGCAATTTCTCTTCTACCTTTAAAGATACCTTATATGCATCTTCTACAGTTTTAAAATTTAATAGACTGAGTTCATCCTGTATATCATATCTCAACCCTTTGATATACCTAGCTACTCTTTCTAGACCTCCCTTTGTGTGTCTGGATCTAATATTCAGTCTAAAAAACTCTTCTATATATCCCTTTAATGTCATATCCTTTTGTCTAAGGTTCTATAATTGTCTAAGAAGATTTATCTAATAGTCCTTAGGCATAAATTGACTTTTAATATTATACAGCATCTTATCCCAAGAGTTAATTTATTTTCTTACCTCTTCTTTCTCTATGGATCTAGAGCTCATCCCACTAGATAGATGCATGTCCCTTCAATCTGGTAGCTGCATATCTTACTTTATTCTTGTCTTCTATCTCTTCAAAATCAAATTATTTACACAAAGAATTAATCCAATACATAAGTTCTTCAACATTTAACTTACTTGAATAAATAGGTACTTCTATTATTGGTCTGCCACTAGTTTTCATTAACATATTCAATATTTTAACTTCATCGAGATCTTCTTCTTCCTCGGAGGATTTGGATTCGGCTTCTTCATCATTGTCGTCTAAATTTTCTAAGTGGTTCCTTCTTTCCATAGATTCTAACATTTCTTCCAGTATTCTCATGTTTCTTTCCATTTTTGTTTATGCAGGTTGTCTTCCTCGACCACGTCCTGTAGGAAATCCATGTAGGTGTCGCTTTCTTGGCAGCATCTTTCTTCACATACTCAATTGATCAACTAAGCTACTACACATAATCGTTGTCCTGCTCTGATACCACAACTAATGGCATCAAAGACCAACTAGATCCAAGACTTCTACTAACAGGCTAAATTCCTGATTGAAATATTCTTTCTGCAAACTTTAACTCAGGTATCTTTCCCTTCTACAAGATCCTTCTTTTGCAATCTCCACCTTTTTGCAATCTCCACCTTTCCGCAACTTAGCTTTTTCGCGAACATATTTCTGCAAAACGTTTACTGCAACACTCCTTTTCTGAAACACTACGGATTGTAGGATGCGGATTTAAAACTTTTATTTGTTTTATTCAACTTTCGCAATTAATTGCAGCCACAACAGTCTATCCCACATGTGGGTTGCAGAACTTGACTTATCGAAAACTGAGTTCCCGCAATTTCCATGTTTCCCAATTTCCGCAATTTTGAATTCTTCTACACTGTCGATTCTTGTGGATTATTTCTCAGTCGTTTATCTGTCTCCAGATGCGGAACATATTGTAACCATTGATTTCCATCACAATATTTCTTCACCGTTCAATCTTCTCTGAGATCTTTCTTCATAACTCACCAAATTGATCATTGAAAGGATCAATTTCTCTGCAATTTGGAAACTAAATAATTTATACACAGAGTTATATGGAGTGAATTCAGGATGAATTCATATCTCTACAGATTTATATAAAACCAGGAATCCATCAAAACACACACAGAATGTAATCCTCTATTCTTTATTCAACTTGATCGAAATTTCAAACACAGAGAATTCAACTTATCCACTCCTTCTGTGCACACTATTTATTCTCTCATCTTTCACTCCTTTTTCCTTTTCCTTCTACCCCACCCCCCCCTTTTAGAACTATTACACCCAAATTAATTTATAACACTCATAAAACCTGTCAGATTCGACTAAGTTGGACCTGAGGACCTAATAAAAGAAAACCCTATGGACAAAGATCAATCCTTGAGAAATCCACACAGGGATCAAGGAGAACAAAGGAAAAATTTCCACTTATTACAAATTTAAAACTAATTCTATCTACTTGTCATCGAACCCTGTCCATCTGGAACATGATTACAAGGCAAGCTAACTCATCATTAAATGAACTTCGAGCTAGATGCTAAGTTGATTCATCAGTCAATGAACTTCAAGTTGGATGCTCCTACATCACCCCCTCTATATCTACCTCTAACCCCTTACGATCCCCAATTGTCTCTCCATTTACCTCTCTCTCTCTCTCTATCTCTCTCTCTCTCTCTCTAACTAACCACCTCTCTCACTATCTCTCACTCCCATACTCATCCACCTACAATATCCACCACTATATATTCCCCAACCCCCTAACACACCACATCCTCTCTCTCTCTCAGACACACACACACACACACAGACATCCCTATATATCCCCCTACCTATAACACCCCTCCTCTCTCTCTCCTCTCCACTCCATAACCATTACTAAATCCATCTCTAAATCTTGCTCTCCCTTGCTCCACTTACCCCCAATCTCCTAATTCCCCTTATGTCTCTTACTATAACCCTTTAACATCCCCCTTCTCATTCTACCTCTCATCCCTTAGCACGTCCCAATTCCTTTTAATGTTATCATCACCAAACCAAACAATAGAGTTGTAATGTTAAATATCATGTACATGTTATAGTGAAAAAAAAAACATGTGTTATTTTTACCTACGGTCCTAACCATCCTAACCACCTAATATACCCCATCTACATCTCACAAATATCCCCACATTAATCTAACACCCACAAACCCCTAACACCACCCCAACCCACTAACACCCCCTTCTCTCTCTCTCTCTCTCTCTCTCTCTCTCTCTCTCTCTCTCTCTCACACACACACACACACACCAATATGCCTCCCACTACCACTAACCCTCATCCCCTCTCTCTCTCTCCCCCCCACCTCTCCCTAATCCTTACTGACCCTTTCTCTCACTCTCTTTTTCCCTTGCTCCACTTAGCCCCCAATATCCTAACACCCCACTCTATCTCTACCTCTAACCCATTACCACTCTCCAATGTCTCTCACGTTAACTCTCTCTCTCTCTCTCTCTCTAACCTAAACACTCATGCACCTCACCTATACCCCCTTTTCTCTCTAATCAACCTAGTTTCCTCCCCAAACCCCTAACCCTCCCCACTCTCTCTCTTTCCCCCTCTTCTTACCCCTAATTTATACTAACCCCATATCTCACTCTCTCTCACTCCCCTTCTCCTCCACCTACATCCTTGACCCCCCTTTCTCTCTCTCCCATCCTCTCCCTAATCCTTACTAACCCCTTCTCTCACTCTCTTTATCCTCTGCTCCGCTTACTCCCAATATCCTAACATCCCCCTTTGTATTCTACCTATGGCCCCTTAACACTCCCCCTCTATATCTACATGTAACCCCTTACCATACCCCAATCTCTCTCTCTCTCTCTCTCTCTCTCTCTCTCTCTCTCTCTCTCTCTCTCTCTC
>LPNX010713858.1:285149-295539 GCA_001517045.1 Pseudotsuga menziesii
AACTTAACCCCGAACCCCCTTCTTTCTCTCCCATCCTCTCCCTAACCCTTACTAACCCCTTCTCTCACTCTCTTCATCCCCTAATCTACTTTCACCCAATCTCCTAGCACTTTCCTTTGTCTCTACATCTAACCCTTTAACACTCTTGTTGTCGCCTTTCACACACCTAGGTCACGTGGTAGAAATATTCAAGCCACTCGGTGTGTCCTTGGGGGCAAGTCTCGAGTCAAGGCTATCACCTTGTTCTTGACTCCTCCATTTAGGATCAACTCCTAACGAAGCCAAGGGGGGTAGACCCTATTAAGTTACTAAGGATAATTACTTAGTGTTGTGATGTTAAACTGAATGAGTTACTTAGGAGTTTGCAATTTAACTATAGATGATCAAAGATGGCAAGATACAAAAGATGAACACACAAAAGCACAATACTAAGACACAATATATATATAAAACAAGAAAATAACCAGTTCCTTAGAATGGGGTCAAAAAATATAAACAATGTACTTGCATGTGCTTGGAGTGAGTGTTTTGCGATTGCCTCTTGGTACGTTTTAAGTTAAATTTGAAGTGTGAGTTGATTAAAATTAGGGAAAGGGGGGACTCCAGATATACCCTAGAGTACTTGGAGTATGTCCAAAACTAAACCTTCATGACTACCCGCAAGGAATATGTGGGATGAAATGGAGTCTCTGGGGTCAGTGTTCATAACTCACCCGTTAGAGTGTGACAGAGATCGGCGCCCCGAGGTCACTTTTCAGAAGTTCCTGCTTCCTTTGGGTATTTTGCCACCGTGATGGTTCGATCTAGGTGTTGGATTTTCACCTGTTGGTTTGTTAATTTGGGAGAGTGAGTCCTAATTATACTAGTCACTCAAGTGCTTTTGATACAGCTTGACTGATCGGATGAACCACAGCCAAGTGCAGAGCATACACACTGGAGTCTTGTCAATTTTAGTAAGTTTTAAACTGGGTATTCTTGTTTAAAAGAAAACCCTCCAGGAACCTATTTTGATCCAATTGGATCTCAATTGGGGAATCAAGAAGGGGTTAATTTTATAATAGCTTAAAAACAAATGACCAAAATAAAACAGATACACAATTCTAGTTTTCTAATTAGTCCTACCACGAATCTCTTTCCCCTTTCGGGTCAATCGGGAAGTCATGGGGTAAGTATTAAGATTACTTTGAAATATAAAGTATGGAATATGAAATTAATAATAAAATAAATGGGAGACCCCTGGGGGGATTTGAACGCTCCTGAAGACACTTCCGAACAGCAGCATCCTTTATTTTCTGTTACACCTGATAAAAACCATAGAGCATGTTAGAATAACATATTCCCAAAATAACTTTAATATTACCTTTGGATCAGCCTACCTTAACTCAAAAAAAATGGAGTTAAAACTAGCTAAACAAGTGAAAAAGGAACCAAGGAAAGCTTGCTTTCCTTGGGATCTTGGCTTGTTGTTTGTGTTGAAATATTGTAACTTCAAAGAATATTCTATATGTATCTTTTGTGGTCCCCGATGGTCCTACCAGGAGAACCACTTGTATTATCTTGTACCCCAATGCTTCTAATCGAAAGAACTAATAAGAGTCATGAGGTTGTCCCCTCTATTTGTAAAGGTGGGTCATTAGCACCCCAGTGTGGTTACTTGAGCCTACATGTGTAACTCGAGCCTACATGAATAAATCGATCCTACATGTTAGATGAGTTAATTCAAGTGAACGGATGAATATAAATAGAGGTGTGGTGCTCCTCATTTGAGACACACACACTCTCACTTGTGTAGCGCATTAGTGGAGAAGAGAAGTAGCCGGAGAAGGAGGAGGATCAAGCTTTGATATCCTTGTTGGTTTTATCTTTTATTTTTTGGGGCATCTATATTGAGGAAGATTTTGCTGGGTTTTTCCCTTTATGGTTTTCCCAGGATAAATCTTTATCTTCTCCTTTTGTATGGTTGTGCTTGTCTATCTTTCAGTGATCCTGTTTATATTCTTTTGTTATGAAATCGAAATGAAATACTAATGATCTAGCTTAGCATATGAAACTTTAACATGGTATCAGAGCCACCCTGAAAGAAGACATTGTGCAGCTAAAGAATCTAGGGATTCTTATTTTTTGGGTCTCTATCCATGATCGATCAGCAAAAGAAGGCTAGACTGACTCTCCATTCAAGGGCGCATCTTTCTGTCGAAGCAGAATTTGATTCCGAGCATTTTCAGTTTTGGTGCGGAAAATTAGGGCTTTCTGCAGAAGAAGAATTTTTGAGTGAGCCCAGAATAGGATTTTTCTCCTCATCAAAATCAAATTTTAGAGACCTGGATCAAGAAATTTGCTTGGGTGAAACTCTGGGAAAGTCAAACCCTAGTTTGACCCCGATCTGCAAAAACCCTAAATACTAAAACTAGTAAGTTTTGGTACATTCGCTATATAATAATATTTATAAAGGCTCAGGAGTTTAAAATTTTAGAGGCCAAATATAAAATCTTGATTTACACTGTGCCCAAAATTCAGCCTCAGATTCACTATATTTTGGGAGATATGATCCCTCCAAGTTAGGGTTCCAGCCTCTTCCATAAGTCATCCCTAAACAGGACACCTGGGGAGAATTGTTGTAGCGTGGGATACAAAGTTCCAAATGGAATTCCAAAAAAATTTCCAAAAATATCATGGACTTTACTTTCTGTGGTCCGAATTTCTGAGCCTGAAGATGAACCAGTGACATGTGGCATGCCGTACAACTTCACTATTCTTAACAGTCCTATAACAGGTCACCTTGGGAAAATGATCATAAATCCCAATTTGTGAAACCAATTCTGATGAAACCTATGGTTTTGAATCAGGGACATGTGATTTTACCTCAATGCAAAATTTTAGACACATAGGAGTAGTAATTTCAGATATATCACAGAAACAGTAACAGGCATTTCTGCAGAAGAAATTGGAAAACTAGGGCTTCCTGTTCCAGGAGCTTCCCTCCACTGTTTTCAGAAAAGGAGTACATTGGATAGCTCCGTTTGAAGATATCTATATTTCTATCCAATAAAATCTTAAAGATTAAAAGTTTTGAAAATTAGGGTTTCTCTGACAAACCCTAGATCAGCCAGCTCCGGAAGCAGGAAAGACACCAAAAATCGGTAAGATCTAATCGTTTGCTATTTGCATTTGAGTTTCTCATTTCAAAGTGATATATCACATCAGCTTGATGATAAGCTTGGTGAAGTTGAAAACTTCCAAGCATGGAATTATTTCATCTCTCTGAAGAAAATGAATTGGACACCTACATGAGTAGAGAGGTTCCAGTTCTAGAGGGAGATGAGCCTCAAAGCCTTACACAAGAAGAACTTAATCAAGGCCAAGAATATCATTGTTGATTCAATCACGGATCAACTTGTACCACAAGTTTCTTCCCTAAAGACACCGAAGATGTTCGATTCCTTGATCAAGCTATTTGAAGATAAGAACATAATTCAGAAGATGGATTTGAGAAAACAGTTGAAGAATGTGAAGATCCAAAATGCATAACATCTTGAAGCAGTAAAAGAAGAAGCAGAGAATGGCCTCCCATGATCATGGGATTCATTCATGTGAGGAATGTGTGACAAAAGGAAGTGATTACTTTCAGTTGACTCTGGGAAGAAGAAGAAGCTCGTCTCATAAGAAGAGAAGAAGAAAGATGGGAGCAAATTGAAGATCAAGCTCTCACCATTCAAAGAAGATCCCTCAAGCGATGAGGAATATGAAGAACTCAATTCTTGACGAACCTCTTATCCATATTATCATTTGGATAAGAAATGATGATTTCATGGATGAAGAAGATGATGAAGCAGAATGATCAAGAAGGAGTCTACCCACGAAACAAACAAAATATGAGTATTCAATTGTCATTTAATGATATTGTTTTGTTATGCATTTGATTATATTCAGTTGATGTGTTGTTTGCATGCATGTGATGGGTAAGTAGATCATGGTTCTATACAAATATCCATTGTTACTTATCTAGAATGAAACCTATTTGCTGACATATTGGATTAGTGCACAATCTCAATGATGTCATGGTAGAGATGGAAGGCATATAGAAAGTTTCTGTGAGATATGGATGAATGTTGTATTGGCTAAATAGTTGCATGATGCATAAGAATTTGTCGTTATGAATATGTAGTAATAACCATGCAACTGGTGCATTTGAATTGTAGGAAAGGTCCTGTACAACCTCCTAAAAGAAAATAAGGATGAGACTTGTTCTGAAGAACAAGTGATGACAATTCAATAAACATGAATCTGAAGCTCCCAGGGTTACAGACACCGTGACGAAAGAAAGAGCTTCAAAGAGCGGTAGATCCACCTTGAAGGATGAAAACCACCATGGGTATGAGAGATAACTCAAGATGAAAAAAAATGCTATGAAAGAAGCTATGATCAAATAATAATAGTTGATTATGGGGAATGATGTATATGATATGATTTCGAGACATAAAGGGAAGTACATAGTATCTTCCATATGGATCTGTAAGAACAAGTGTACAAAGCAAGAATCATGATTTTCCTCAGAAAGAATAGACTATTACATGACATACTCTATTGACCAGTATATATCAAGCATAGAATCACCTATACAGAATGAAGAAGGAATATAATACTCCACTTCAGGGGGAGTGACTAGCGAAGATATCTGATTTCGACATGATACGACATGATGGACAGCTTCCTGATGGATTGAGACTTTACCAAGAGTAAAGTGGGTTCCAACCTTCAAAGTTGAATGCAAAAGACTAGGATATGTTGATGATCTAACAAGATGAACTCATGGAAGATGTTATGATGATGTTTGGGATATAGTACTCAAACCAAAAAGCAAGCATGTGGTATCTTACAAATGGATTTGCAAGATAAAATATGTCGCTGATAGAACTAAGGAAAGACTTGTGGCTAGAGGTTTCTATAAGAAAGAGGGAATTAATTTTGAAGAGACACTTACTCCAGGAAGCAAGGTACACTTCCTTCAGAACTATGATAGTAGTTGCTTCCATGATGAAGTAAAGACAATCCTTCCTTAATGGTATGATTAGGGAATATTTTTACATCGAAAGGATTTGAAGTTGAAGATAGATGGACTCATATATGTAAGTTGAAGAAGGGCCTCTATGGCATGAAGCAAGCTCCCAGAGCTTGGTATGGTAGTTTCCTGTCAATTATGGGTTTTACCAAGAGTAAAGCTGATCCTAACCTTTATCTCAAGGTTGTAGAAGATGAACCTGTCATCCTGTTATTATATGTGGATGACTTATTCTTGACAGGGAAGGAGAAATAGATCATGAAAAGAAAGAAGAAACTAGCAAAAGAATTTGAGATGAAAGACCTTGGGTTAATGCATTATTTCCTAGGTCTAGAAATATGACAAAGTTCAGAAGAAATATTTCTCAACCAGGGAAAGTATGCAATAGAGATATTGAAGAGATTAAATATGTTGGAATGCAAAGCCATGGCCACACCCATGGACTCCAACCTGAAGCTGTTAGATGATGACTCATCAGATTTAGTAGATGTGACTCATTACAGACAAATCATTGGGTCATTGATGTACTTAACAAATACTAGACTAGACATTTGTTTTGTTGTGAACACATTAAATCAATATCTTGTTCAACCAAGATGGGTTCAGCTAGTAGCTGCAAAACATGTGATGAGATATCTGAAAGGGATTATAGACCTTGGTCTATACTATGATGGTAGCCATGACTACATATTGTATGGCTATACAGATGCAGATTGGGTTGGAAGTATCTTAGACAGGAAAAGCACATCAGGTAGATGCTTTTGTTTGGGGTCTTCTATGAGTTCATGGTTTAGCAGGAAACAGTCCAGTGTTTCTCTTAGAACAACAAAAGAAGAATACATAGTAGATTGCTCTGCTAAGTTGTGAAGCCATATGGCTTCGGAAGCTGATATCAGGTCTCCTTGACCTGAAGATGGATACTACATTGATTCTATGTGATAACGAGAGTTGTGATAACAAAGAACCCTGTGTTCCATCGTAACACATAGAAATCCGATATTTCTACATACAAGATAAAGATGCAGATGATGATGTTTTAGTATTCCCATACTGAAGATATAGATGATGATTTCAGTATTCACATACTGGAGATACAGATGGTGATAGTTCAGTATTCATATACTGAAGATGTAGATGATGATGGTTTAGATGGTGATGTGCTGACAAAGCCTCTGTCTCGAGTAAATTTTGAACACTTTCGAGACAATATTGGTGTGGTTTGGAAAGACCTTCCTTGAAAGGGGGAGTAGTGATGTTGCAGTGGGATTGTATCATCCCTGGGCACTTGCCCTAAAGTGATCCGATGACCTCAGTCCTCAAGAATGTGGTGGGATTGTATCATCCCTAGGAACTTTCCCTAAAGTGATCCAGTGACCTCGGTCCTCGAGTATGCAGTGGGATTGTATCATCCCTGGGCACTTTCCCTAAAGTGATCCGGAGACCTCGGTCTTTGAGAATAAAGAGGAATTGTATCATCCTGGGACATATGTCCAGAAGTGATTCGGTGAACTTCGGTCATCGAGAATGTGGTAGGATTGTATCATCCTTGAACTCTGGTTCAGAACGGATCCGGTGAACTTTGGTCATCGAGAATGTGGCAGGATTGTATCATCCTTGAACTTCGGTTCATAACGGATCCAGTGAACTTCGATCATCGAGAAGGTGGTAGGATTGTATCATCCTTGGACTTCGGTTCAGAACGGATCCAGTGAACTTCGGTCATCGAGAACATGGCAGGATTGTATCATCCTTGGACTTCGGTTCAGAACGGATCTGGTGAACTTCGATCATCGAGAAGGTGGCAGGATTGTATCATCCTTGGACTTCATTTTAGAACGGATCCGGTGAGCTTAGATCATCGAGAAGGTGGTAGGATTGTATCATCCTTGAACTTCAATTCAGAATGGATCCGGTGACTTCGATACTCGAGAACTTGTGTTTATCCCATAATTCCTAGAGGAAGGATTGTCTGAGTTCCACATCTGTGTTGATCCTGTAATTCCAAAAGGAAGGATCACCAGTAACTCCGTAAAGACCTAAATCCTGTAATTCTGAAAGGAAGGATCATTGAATTGATCCCGTAATTCCAATAGGAAGGATTGTCTAAGTTCCACAGATGTGTTGATCTCGTAATTCCAATAGGAAGGATTGTCTGAGTTCCACAAATGTGTTGATCCCATAATTCTGAAAGGAAGGATCGTTAGTAACTCCATAAAGACCTAAATCCCGTAATTCCGAAAGGAAGGATCGTCAATAACTCCGTAAATACCTAAATCCTGTAATTCTGAAAGGAAGGATTATTGGTAACTCCGTAAAGACCTAAATCCCGTAATTCCAAAAGGAAAGATCGTTGGTAGCTCTGTAAAAACTTGATCCCGTAATTCCAATAGGAAGGATTGTCTGAGTTCCATAGATGTGTTGATCCTGTAATTCCAATAGGAACGATTGTCTGAGTTCCACAAATGTGTTGATCCCATAATTCCGAAAGGAAGGATCGTTAGCAACTCCGTAAAGACCTAAATCCCGTAATTCTGAAAGGAAGGGTCGTTAGTAGCTCCGTAAAGACTTGATCCCATAATTAGGAAAGGAAGGATTGTCTGAGCTCCACAAATGTGTTGATCCCGTAATTCCAAAAGGAAGGATCGTTAGTAACTCTCTAAAGACCTAAATCCCATAATTCCGACAGGAAGGATCGTATAAGTACCACAGACATGTTCATACCGTAATTCCGAAAGGAAGGATCATGTTGATGTTTTGATGATGATGATGTTGATGTTTTGATGATAATGATTTTATGATGCTGAAGATGTCTTTGCTGATCGAAATATCAAAGTGCTGAAGATATTGCTGACCAAAATGCTGAAGATATTGGTGATGATAGAAAGGTCAAAGTACTGAAGATGTTTATGTTGATCGAAAGGTCAAAGTGTTGAAGATGTTGCTGAAAATGTTGTTGATCGAAAGGTCAAAGTGCCGAAGATGTTGCTGATCGAAAGGTCAAATTTCTAAAGATGTTGCTGCTGATCGAAAGGTCTAAGTGCTGAAGATGTTGCTGAAGATGTTGTTGATTGAAAGATCAAAGTGTTGAAGATGTTGCTGATCAAAAGGTCAAAAGATGCTGATGTTGATTAAAGAGTTGTTGTCATCAAATATTGAAGATGAAGACTATATGATGTTGAAAAGCTTCCAATGATTTATAGATGTTTTACCCTGATGATGTTGATGATGTCCTCTCCTACTATTGTTGTTGTTGATGTTGTTGTAGAATAGCCTTCTCATTAAGGGGGAGTGTTGAAATATTGTAACTTCAAAGAATATTCTATATGTATATTTTGTGGTCCCCGATGGTCCTACCGGGAGAACCACTTGTATTATATTGTACCCCGATGCTTCTAATCAGAAGAACTAATAAGAGTCATGAGGTTGTCCCCTTTATTTGTAAAGGTGGGTCATTAGCACCCCAGTGTGGTTACTTGAGCCTACATGTGTAACTCGAGCCTACATGATTAACTCGAGCCTACATGTCGGATGAGTTAATTCAAGTGAACGGATGAATATAAATAGAGGTGTGGTGCTCCTCATTTGAGACACATACACTCTCACTTGTGTAGCGCATTAGTGGAGAAGAGAAGTAGCTGGAGAAGGAAGAGGATCAGGCTTTGATCTCCTTGTTGGTTTTATCTTTTATTTTTTGGGGCATCTATATTGATGAAGCTTTTGTTGTCTTTTTCCCTTCAGGGATTCCCCAGGATAAATCTTTGTGTTCTCATTTTGTATGGTTGTGCTTGTCTATCTTTCAGTGATCTTGTTTATATGCTTTTGTTATGAAATCAAAATGAAATACTAATGATCTAGCTTAGCATATGAAAATTTAACAGTTTGTCCAGCCAATGAAATATGCATTGATTGCTGGATTTATCTTTTATAACATTAAAGAGAAATCTAATGCATGCAGGCTACAAGTTTTCTTCAAATTTCCATGCAAAAAGGATGATTTCCCTAAAGCTAGATCTAGAATGCTTATGAAACTTTTTAACTGTAAGATCTAGACTATGGGCTTTGATAAGATATATCTATGTTGGAATTACTTTTAAGATGATAGATCTAAGCAAAATCAAAGCTATGAACAAAATAACCAAGTAAAAATGTTGATTTTGAGGGAGGAAGAGGAGGAGAGAAATGTCGGTTTCCATGAAGATCCACAGTGGAGCTTTCAGGTGGAATGTCGAGGGACTATGCCTTTGGAAGGATTTGAAGAGAGTGAAGAAGCAAACTAGATCAACATCCTCTCCAATGTAGGAACCTGCAGCTCAACTTAAATCAAAGAACTTTCCAAGAAACTTGTGAGATCCGATTAGTACATACACAGAGATTCAAAATAACATGCATATAAGCTTATAGGACATGTTGAATCTAGATCTCTAAACATGCATCAAAGGAAGGAGATGGTCAATAAACTTATTGAAAAGAACCTTTCCTATCAAGATTATAATAAGCCTATTATCAATCTTAACAACAGATCTACAAGCAATTAGCAAAAAATGAATACAAATACAGGTTACCTCAGTAAAATAATGGCAATAATCATCCACACATGTAATGGCACAACACCGTCTAGCCTCCAAATCTTTTCTTTATTTCAAATGAAGAATTACAACAGTACAATAGAAGCAGCACCTCAATCCCAGTTCTAACTAGCTTGGAAGAGGAGGTTGTGCCTGGATATATACAAAATACAAGACATCCAGCCTAGGGGGGGCGCAATTCCTCATGGAATCAGATGAAATCAATTGATGGAGATTTCATCAATGCAAAACTGAAGCTGAACTGAGCCTACTTGTCAACCGAGGGCTTGATTGAGCTGACACATCAACCCATACATCGACATATCATTCCACATAGCATCCAGGAGAGTCCACACGTGTGGAGGAGAGAGAGAGGGCACAATTCCCCATGAATACAGCTGAAAATCAACTCTGGATCTGATTTGATCACCTCCTTCAGTCAAGGATTTGTCAGATCCAATCAATCTGCTTCAGATCTGACTGATTTCAATCAAATCGGCTAAGAATCCACTGATTTTGGATTTTGGATTTGCTCCATTATTCATTAATTTATTAATTAAAATAATCAATAATTGATTTTTGGGGCTTTCTGACCTGAATGATGGAAAATCACTCAAAACTTAGGAAATCATGGGTCCATGGGTTTACATGGTGCTCTTAGCTTTAAAATGAGCACCTACATGACTAAAACTGATTATTTGGACCACTTTTATTACAAAATCAATTTTTCCAATTAAACTATTAAAAAATAGCCTAAGTTTTGGAA